>PVJH01009066.1:0-81406 GCA_004026705.1 Nesogale talazaci | reverse complement strand
GGGGGGGGGGGGGGGGGAGGGGAGTAAAAGTCTCAGTAGGGGGTTAAACTTGTTTGAAACCCTGACCATGTATACAAGGGGGCTTGGAAAAGCTGATGGGAAAATGCCATTATATTTTCATTCCATTTTTCTCATGAGCTTTTTGAAGCCCCACCCACTGTCAAAGTTTGTCATACGCTGTCAATGCTGTCATCATGTCAGTGATGAAACCCACCTCTTGAGAAACTTTTGCCTGCTCATTATAGTGGGCCTGCCAGAAGAAGGCTGGAGACTGATTTTCTCCTGGTGGGCAGTCGCCCTGCCCACCAGGCAATAGAAAAGACCTCACGGGGAGCATCTCTTCCCAGATCTCATTTGGAAGTTGGCCTTGCTCTGAGGACAATTAGGATCTGCCTCTACTGCAGATGACTGACTGGTTAGAAACCCGTTTAACTACTACCAGCAAATAGCCTGCAGACTGAGTGCGGAATCGTTTGTATTTAATAACTCAGTCTCTTCTTAAAAGTAGTTCGTTAAAGGGGAACCTCTCGGTAAATCCATAAATCTGATAAATCTTCCATACTAGAACATATGTGAACCTGATTACTTATAAAAGAAAATAGAACCTGTGATAGATGGGCAGGAATAACAAAGGAGGATTTATGCTCTTTAATTCAAGTTGGAGAGGAGTTTTAGAACTCCGAGAAGCTTATTGCATAAAATAATTTACAGCAGCTTCAAAAGCCCCCTGGCAGCAGGTCAGATAAATATCTATGTTTTCTTCTGGTTTGTAAGCTTAGAACTAGAGTTCATGCTTAGCATCTTATCATCGAAAAGGTGATGTGATTAAGATGAAATTTGTTAGCCATTTTCAAATGGTCATCTTCACCATATTTTTAAAGTAGTAACCTGCTTTCTCCTTTGAGAGTGTCTGTTCCACACACATGAAATGTTTTCTGAGTTATCTAATCTGTCATGGCTCTTGGTAGTTCTGTACCATCTCGAATATCACTGTTTGGAAATAGATTGTAGTGTGTTTTACATGTCAAGGCATTGCCTTTTCTCAGAATTTGCTTGCCTGCATTCTCCCACATGTTTTTGAGAAAGCATTTAAAAATATGCCGTCAATTTCCAAAGAAGACGTTGTTTCACATGCAGAGGGTGGTCAGAGCCATTCTGGACACTCAGTAGCAAATGAAGAACATGGAACGAGGTAGGTGTCTGGCCTTGTTTGCAGGGCGCACAGATGTTAAGACCCATTGTGACCCTGTGGGACAGGGTAGAACTGTCCCGGTGACTTTCCGAGACGGTAACTCTTAAGGGAAAGCTCTGTCTTTCTCTCTCAGAGACGCTAGTGGTTTCTCACGACTGAGTTTGTGATTTGCAGCCCAGCCTGTAACTGCTATCACCAGAGCCTTTAAGACATGAGAACACTCGTGCTGTGCAGGTATTGCTGAGCGTGTTCTAGTCTGCATATGACTTGGTTTTCACTGAAAATCCTATTGCTTCCCCCCCCCCCCTTTTTGGAGCAGTGGACACTCTGAGTAGGATCCCGTCACTCGCTGGTGTGCCTCGGAGCCAAGGCTCCTGCTCAGCACTCAATGCCAGCTTTGTCTGCTAGTGGAAGCTTCCATGTTACTGTGATGCCAGACAGGTTTTAGTGGAGCTTCTACACTGAGGCTCGGAAGAAAAGTTTGGCATCTCCTTCACCAAATCAGGGGATGAGAATCCCATGGGTCACAATGATTTGATCGGGTGCCAATAATGGGATGGACAATAACAGGACTGGACAGTGTCTGATTCCATTGTGCAAGGTTGCCATACATGGGCTTTGAGCTCCAAGGCAGGAATCAATGATAAAGGTATTTAAGAGCTACTTTAGAATGGCCTCATTCATGGTCACCAGTTATTCTACTTTCTTCACTATTGGGCTCTAAGGAGAAGGACAGGGGAAAGGAAGACAGGGACCATAATGCAGAGGCAATCTCTACCAAACAGGAAGAACAAGTAAATGTAAATCCTTCCATTTACGAGGGAGAGGTAAAAGAAGAAGACTAGATGCCAGAGGCTGGCACCACTTGTCAGAGGAAGCCAGCCTCTAACAACCGAAGGGTCAGTAGGTGCAACTGTGTGGTTATGATATGAGAATGGCAGTACAGTCCTAAGAGAATAGAAAAGGCAGCACCGAGAATAAAATAGAGGAGTGAGACACATTTCATGATCGCGTGCTCACCTCAGCCCCTCTTGGTGGTCCGTGTGAAAGGGGGAGAGAAGGTGATTACTATCTTGAGATATTTATAAATAGCCATAAGATACACATATCCAGTAGTTGCATATGTCACCAGGTGGGTGGAATCTATGGTAAGATCCCAGAATTGACAGGTGAGGAAACCTAATACCTACATTGGGAAAAGGTATGAGGGGGGCTGGATGACACGGTGAGAAGCGAAAGCAACAGATGTCTGCGTCTGCAGGGAGATAAAACCACCATGTGCTCACTTTAAGGCAACACTTAAAGCAGGAAAATGTACTTGGATTTTATCTTTAAGTTACCACAGTGGAGGCTTTCTGACCATGGAGTACTAGCTGAGGAAATATAGTCCTTGTCATATTTCCTTCAGTGTTAGTTTCCCACAAACATTCCCTTTCTGCTTTGAGCTCTAGAAGCATCAGGCAAGTTTGAGGAGCTCGAAGAAGACTCTTGGGGGGAAACATGAGGGAGGCTGTCAGGAGTGTCCTCATGCCAGCCTCCAGATCATGATTTGCCTGGCCCCTCATTGTCAGCAGTAGCACAGTCTTTGTAATGGGACGCATTGTGGCTGCTGGGCCCCAGACCATGTAGGGTTCCTATTTAGGGGATCATTCAAGTATTGCAATACAGCTACTCTTAAGAGTCTAATGCTCTACCGACTGAGCTAGCCAGGCACTTATAGTTACTTTTTTTTTTTTTGTGTGTGTGTGGGCATCACTGCCTCTGGTGGTCGCGGGCGCTACCCAGCCGCCACTGGATTTGAACCGCCAAGCCTGCGGGCTGCAGTCCCGCACTCAACCACTTACGCCACCGGGGCTCAGCTACAGTTACTTTTAAAAGAGAGTGTTCAGCTATTAACTCAAAGGTTGGCAGTTCAAATCCTCTCAGAGACACTGACAAAGAAAGAGTTGATGATCTGCTTCTGAGCACACAGACATTGAAACCTCTCCGGAGTGTAGCTCTACTCTGTGGCCCATGGCCATTGGCTTGCTATATATATATATATATATATATATATATATATATATATACACATACACATATATATAGTTTATATTTAGCATTAGCCAGCTGGGCTCAATTTATATGAATCCAATTTTCTTGGCAACATCTAAAGCACCATAGTCGTGAGCCAATCGAACATACGCTTTCTTCTCACCTTGACCAAGGTGCTGACCTTGGCTATGTCAATGTCACAGAGCTTCTTCACGGCGTGTTTGATCTGGTGCTGGTTGGCTTTGACATCCACAACGAACACGAGTGTGTCGTTATCTTTGCTTTTCCTCATGGCAGACTCTGTGGTCAAGGGGGAACTTGATGACGGCCTAATGGTCCAGCTTGTTTCTCCTGGGGGTGCTTTTCAGGGGACATTTGGGCTGTCTTCTTAGTCTCAGGGTCTTGGGCCGCTGGAAGGTGGGTGACGTGCGGATCTTCTTCTTTTTGTGCCTGTGGACGCCTTTCAGCACAGCCTTCTTGGCTTTCCAAGCCTTTGCTTTGGCTTCCGTTTTGGGAGGGGCAGGAGCTTCCTTCTTCGCCTTTGGCACCATCCTCCTTGTTTGTTTGTTTTTTTTTAAGCTTGTTCCCTCCCCGCCTCTCCAATGACAGGAGTCCTGCTGGTTATGCATTGGTTATGCACTGGACTGCTAACTGCAAGGCCAGCAGTTTGACACCAACTGCCACCAGTCGCTCCAAGGGAAAGAAGTGGGCTTTCTACTTCTGTAAAGAGTTACGGCCTTGGAACTCAGAGGAGCAGTGCTGTCCTGGCCTGTCAGGGCAATGGTTGTGAATGGGCTTGATGGCTGAGTTTGGTTTTCCCAATTCTACCTTATCGAGGAAGCATGGTTCTGACCAAGGTGAATTGCCACTCCAAATAGAAAAGAACTAAAAAGTTCTAAAGAGACATATGCTGTTCTCTCATAAAAATCATTTATCGGCACAGCAGAAATGACAGTTGTTTTTATTTATTTATTTTTTAACCTAGTACGGTAGTCATAGGCTTCTACATCTGCAATTCAGTGTAAACTACATGTTACAAATCACTGGGAACCTAATTAGCAGGATGGACTGCATAAAGAACAGGAATAACTATGAGTCTACAGCGGCCCAGCCATCGAGTCTCATTAGAGATGAAATCAAATATCAAACTAGTGTTGCCCCGCAACAGAGATTTTCTATAGCCGAGAAAAACCACGTTGGACAGAAACAGGATAGCACCCATTCAATAAATTAGATACATTTAACTAGAAAAAAAACACCATTGTAATCGATAGAAATAATCTAAAGAAAGTAAGCATAAAAGTAAGTAATTAACTATTTACATGTACATACTACTTTCTTTTTTTGTTGCCGGAACCTTAATTTGTTAGCCTTCCCATACTACTTTACTTCTCGTTTATGCGATAATCTCTTATTCTCGGTGAATTGCGTGGTTTGATGGAACACATTTAGGCTGTTCATCAGAACCTCCTGCAGTCTTTCCAGGTACCACGCTTTCTACAACCCCATGCTGACTACAGGATCGGGAGAATGAACTCTACCTAGAAGTAACACGCTCCATCACTCTGCCGTCAGTCATCTTGGTGGCTGACTGTTCCCTTGCAAACGTCATTGGAGCAGCTCCAGAAAGGGCGTGAGCGGCAGCAGGGTGGGTAAGGGTTAGATGTGGCAGCGGGTACAAGTTACATATGTGATGAAATGCGTGTTCCTCTGGAGACCGTGAGGGCTGTGGATTGCACCTTGACATCCTCTACTACTGAGTATAGGTTCTCCTTTCTTTGGCTACTCATGAGAATATCCTCAGAAAGATCTCGGCTGGGAAAAAACAAAAAACAAAAAAAGAACACCTGCCATTCCCTTTTTAAGGCTTAGTGTCATTGCAGCATTCACAAATAGAATGCTGATCCCATTACTACCAAAGAGGGCTCCTTGATGAGCCAGAACTTAACAGCACACCTGAGAAGTCATGGAGTTGGTACTTTAGAGAGAGGGGCGATGCATTTATTTGTTCAATGGCCAGAAGGGGTGAATGCTCAGCATCCCTCTGGGTATCTGGAAGGCCTCTCCCATGAGCCTCTCTGCCTCTTGTTTGTTTCCTTTACAGTACACATGGCCATTCGTGATAATTTGATGTGACTGTTTGGTCTGCTCTCCTATTGGAAGATAAGTTCCGGGAGGGCGGAGTTCCTGTGTATCTTATCCAATATTTTGTCTCTAGTGTCTAGTACAGTGCTCGGTCCTTAAAAGTTTCTCGATTAATAAAAAGCATTATAAGATAAACCAAATCACTACATCTCTTGGTCTGCAGATGTCTAGAGACTTTCTGACGTCTTGGTTTGGGACCTGTTCTCCTGGCCAGGTCACGTTAATTTTCTGTGCTGCTCCACTGCGAACCCGTGGGAAGCTGTGTAGCTGTTCCTTCAGTGCTTCATGATGCTAGCTAGATTCACTCTGCCCGGTTCCCATAGATTAGCTCTGCAGAGTCGAGCCAACCCTGTGTGATAGGCCTCTGGACAAGGACACTCTGGAAAGTAAACCACCCTCTTCAAAGTCAGCCCATTCTTGCCTCGCTCTTCCCTACAACCTCTTGAGCCCCTAGAAAGCACACTACAAAGTCATCATGAGATTTCTTGGCAATGCCCATTCAGTACGTCATCAATACGATGACCGGAAACAAAATGTAGCTCACCTAAATCAATGAAAACAACAACAACAACAACAAAACCTAAGGGAAATAAAAGCAGACTTTGAGAGTGACACGGTGGGCTGTCTAGGTCCTGTGTTGATTGAAATCACTGAACATGGACGTGAATGCAGGCATTACAGCAATGGAGAGGCTGAAAGGGAGGGCAGAGCTGAGGGGTGTGAAGACTGCGGACAACCAGCTTCTCTCTCCTCCTCCTCTTCCTCATCGCCCAGCAGGCCGGCAGAGCCTCTGCTACTTTGGGGTGGAGGTAAGAACAGGTAGCTGGTGTCTCCACGATGCAGCTTTAGGCAATTGATGCTCGACTAGAGTAGAAGTCAGGGACTGGGAGCCCGGTGTGAAGCGTGACCTGTGGAGAGATATTGTGAGTCCCGAGAGGTCCCCAGCGCCACCTTGTCCCCATACACAGTGCACAGCAAGTGTCCGCCTAAAGCCAAATGCCCCTCTGCCGATGGTAATCCTTGGTGATACCTCCTGCTAGGATGCCCCCCACCTGCTTCCTGTTAGGACTCTAGGGGAGAATCTGTTTCTCTTGTCCAAGGACACAGGCCTTCCTTTGTAGGCAGGGAAGCCTACTGACCACTCATAAGAAGAACTGGTTGTTTCATGGCCACGGTCCATGGTCAGTCACGTGTGGGAAGGGGCCACGCTTCACTAATTTCATATCCTCAGAGTACCTAGAAGAGTGCAGAGAGGATACACAGGAGTCCTGAGTGATGCACGCAGCCTTGCATGGCTACTTCTTCTCAAGCACTGGCAGAGCTTTGCCTGACTCAGCTGTTCTGGTGCCAGCTGGGGAGCTGGCTGCACTCCTACCTAGTGATGAGCTGACTGCTCAGAGGGACAGAGATGGCCAAACCAGGAACAGAATTCCAGTGTCCCAGTTATGGTTCATGAGGCGACTGTGGCCACGTTTAGAAGTAAGGACGTATATTGCTTTGGAACTGTATCTGTGATCCGCATGGAAGCCTCTCCCTCCTCTTTCCCTTGTGTATCCATCTGGGCCCCAACATGTTGGGCGCCCTTCTCTCAGGCACAAGCTGACTGCCATGCTCAGCCTTTGAGGCCACTGTCAGCCGAAGCTGCTGCTCTGTTCGGGGCTCTGCGCTTACCTGCACATTCCTGTTGAGGCTAACGGCCGGGAAGAACAGGCCTTCCACGTTCTCAAAGGCGATGGGGCCTTGCTGTTCATCGTTGACAAAAAAGGTCAAGGTTTTCCTGTTTAAGTCGAGGAGGACCCCGATGGTGGCCCCCTTGTTGATCCCTCCCTCCGTTCTGTTAGAAAAGAAAGCAGTTGGGTTTCACTGGCTTGTCCTTCTGGAAACCCCCTTTCTTTGTGGTTGAACCAGTGCTTCTCAACCTTTTAAAAACGACTGCCTCCCCTAGGAAGCTTTTTTTCCAGATCATGCCTCACCCACTGATTTAAATTTAGCATCACAGAGGCACTGCATGTTGATGGATGCACTGTACACCTATCTGTGCTTGCTCTAAGAAAAGAGAGCGAGGTGGGCCTTTTTTTTTGAAGGGGGGAGCCTCCCTGGGGAGATCCTGGCCCCTGTTGAGAAAGCCCAGGTTAAACCATGACTGCTTGACTGTGGTTTGGCTCTTGCTGAGAGTGAAGCCATTCGGATAGGGTTCCTCCCACTGGGCCGCTGCAGTAGAAAACAACATGAAAGACTGAAAGGCTAGTCTTTGGAGTTGATCAGCGGTCTGATCATAGTTATGCTACACACTTGGCACACATGGTGTGAAAGAAATATCGCTAAATCCCAAAGGGCTCCATTTGCAAGTCAAAATAAAGAAGCACTTAAGTTGGACCTATACTGTCAACCCCACCCCACTCCTTTTCAGTCCATGGTGACACCCGGTCACCGTGCAGAAGCTATCAGATCTGTTCGGTAATGCGTCTGAGAGTGTGGTGGCTCTTCCAGGAGAAGGCAGTCTCCTTTTTCTCCCACAGAGTGGCTGCTGGGGTCGAACTGCTGACTTTTCAGTGAGCAGCCCAATGCTTAACTAACACGTATGCATGAGAGATGGGACTGGGGGTGGCAGGATCCCCATTACCTAGAGAAACTCCTTCTGGAAGCATGCAGGTTTTTGGATGTATTGATTCAACTCAAGAAGTTAGGCTTTTTAACATCCCCAAACAATATCCCCAAAGAGGAGTCACTCTAGCAAATAACAATAATGATACTCATCCTCTTGGAGAGGTGGATATGTTAGGGGATCTGTGGACAGACACCCTTGTACAAAGCTGTGCCTTATGGAGGTTTCTGGAGATGGTTTGCAAACATGGAATTCACACCTGACTGCCCTCCCCCTCTTTGAGGACACCCTCCTCTCAGCAGAGCACAGAATTGAAAAATGCCATTCAACCCCTCTGGCATGCAGAAGACAGATTGTACAGAAGCACCCAAAGACAGGTTTACAGATTGCACTTGGCTAATCCATAGGTTTTGCAGAGACAGCACACGTGACACATATGCAGTTTGCATGCAAACAGACATGTTGGTTGGTCTTTAAAAATGTGTTTCTCTAGGCAGTGTGGTGTTCTCACTTCCTTCCTTCATTGCAATCTAACGACACTGAGAGGGAAAGGGAAGCACAGTGCGTGGGTTATGATGTCATGGCTAGAGGTGGGAGGGGGGGGGGTCTAAAAAGTGTAGTGCCCTGAAGATAATTGATGTCAAGCTGAAGTAGTGGATGGATTCCTTCCAGGGGACAGTTAATAATGTAATCCCGTATGGAGACCATGGAAGCCCGCTGGCCTAGAGTAGGGTTAGTGATGAATCTACAGAAAGAGCCAGGAGAGTGGAGTCAGATATTTTAACTCTGCTTGGCTCCCTACTCTGACTGACCACAGCCGCTTCCATCCTCAGTCCCCAGAGACACCAGTGGGCATGTCCAAATCCTAAGGAAATCTTTTAGAATAAAGCAGGTACTGCTCTGCCTAGGAGATTTATAACAACTACATTTGGAGAGGGAGCACAAATCAAGTGAAGAAGGAAGTCTGACTGAAAAAGGACAGTATGTGCTAAGAGATAATTTTCTATATTTTGGCAATAGAGGCAACCTCAAGAAGAGGTTAAATCCTGGTGCTCTGAACCTAGATAACCATAAGAGTGCCTCCTAGTCTCATGCTATACCACCCAACATCCTGATGATTCCATTCAATAAAGGTCATATATTCTGCATAGTAGTATTGGTAATAATCATAAGAAGGCCAACAATGGTTTCTAATTTTAGAGGCCAGCAAGGTGCCAGTCAATGCAGCAGGCATTTGCATGTCACTCATTGGCTCTTCAGAATATTCTGGCAGGGGGAAAAAAAGGCTATTTCTTTCCTTCATTGCATTTGGAAATAGAGGTTCAGAAAAAACCTACTAACTGGCTCCCAAGCACCTTTCTGGTAAGCTGAAGGTTTGCCTTTTGTATCCTGCATGGTTTTCCATCATAGGTGTGTATGGGGAGTCTTTCTTTCCACCCAGAGAAATGAGTGGACTGGCAAAGTCCTCCAAGTGACTGGATAGGACACAATAGAATTGTGTTTCTGAGGCCATACATCTTTGTGAGGGCAGAAAGCCTCATCTTTCTGCAAAGTCGCTGGTAGGTTTGCACTGTCCACCTTGAAGTTGGCAGCTAATCTGTACCCCACTCTCTACCAGGGCTGTGAGTCAGGATGGTCCTCCCACCTCCATTTTGATGTGAAAGGTCACCAGCAGGACTGATTGAGCAGAAAAGGAGAAGGCCTGAGCTGCTTAATGAAGACCACCTGCTGCATTTTCTTAATGTCCACTTAATAGGTCTTTGAACTTGGCTTTAATGGATTAGATAGCTAACTTGCCTTGTAATGTCACTCTGCATTATGATATTGGGAGCAAGGGAAGCGTAGTGTGGGGACCTCCAGAGCAACTAAAGGGCGCTTCTGTTGTGGAGCTAAGTCTTTGAAACCTTACTGTGGATATTTGAGAGCCCCCTTGCTGAGGTGTGATAGGGGACGAGGAAGCCTTTGTCTGGCGCTCACCCTCCTGAGGGGAAGCCAACGTGAAAAAGGCTTGGTTTGGGGGGACTGCAGGGTACCTGTTGGTGTGCGAGTTGTTGTGCATGAACCAGCTCCGGTTATTGTCCACATACATTGCCCAAGCTTTGTCGTCCTTTCCTAACATCCCATCCTTCATCACGTCGATGCGCGCCACACCGAAGGCAGGGTCGGGGTGGTTGTCATAGCGATCCACAGTGAGCTCCCAGTAGTGGACACCCTTGGAGAAGCCCGTCTTCCCCAGCACCACCCGGTCATCGTAGCTACTGCAGGTCACAGTCAGGTTGTCATTGGAGAAGATGATGTCAGAGTGCGCTGAGCCAGGGTCGAAAGCAAACCAGGCCACTGAGAACAACAGAAGGGAATTGGGTCAGTAAGGCTGACTCAAGTTGCTCAATGCTGGAGCAGACTCCTGGGTGGGGGAGGAGCGAGCACTGAGCCCTACTTTCAAGCTGCCATGCAAGAAGGAGGTCCAGGAGCAGAGGGGGCCAGAAGTTAGCAGACTAATAGGCATGTCCCGGAAGGTGGCACTCTCTGCACCCAGAAACAGAGGGAGGCACAGAATCCATTCTATCCAACAGGGGTTACCTGACTCAGACTGCACACCCCACCAGGGGATGTGGGAGTGAATTGGCATCTGTTATGGAAGGGGCAAGTGTCTTCATCTGGTGACTGGCTGAACAGTGCACCGGAGACATAAAGGGAGAGCGGACCTGCTAAGTTACATCATGAGTAGCCCCTAGAGGCGGGGAGGTTAGGGTCTAGGGGCCTAGATGGAGGAGGGATAAAACATATAGCCCTTTAGCAGAAAGGTAAAGCCAGAGTTGTTTGGAAAATGTCCCAAAGCTCCAGGGGGCAGCTCAAAGATGGCAAGGCTCTTGGCAAGTAAGCAAATTGTGACAAGTGGTTTTGAGCCGGATGTAGGACAGGTGGCTTCCTTCCTCATGTACCAATACATTTGCGTGTTCTTCCTAAAACTAACAGGTTGAGTATTTTGCTGAGGCAGTAGGGGTTTTGGACAGGCAGAGTGATCCTTGGTGCTCTGTGCTAACCAGTGCCGCCACCCCCCCCTCCCTGGGCAAGTGCCATTTCTAACTAGCACTCCCTGGAGAGATGCAGCTGTGGACTGAGAGTAACCTGTGTTCCATCTCGCATGCACCTTGGTCTTTGCTGCTATAACAGAAGAAGGGTGTTCCATACCTGCCAACAGCTTTTTAATGTCAACTGTTGTCATTCCAAGTGAAGGGCATGGAAGAGAGAAATGGGAAGCAAAATTGACATTGGGAAGAAAACGTCTCTTGTAAGAATCTAGTAGCCAAAGGGGCTCGATTCAAAATGCTGGGCATGCTACAGCCATGAGGCTGGTTTGTGCCTTTACCCACCTTTCAGGCTCATAAAGGGGGCTTGGCAGTGTTGTCTAAGGAAACTGGGGTGTGGGGTGGGGGAGGTTAGCTTCTTTGAGGCATACCATTAAAAAATACAGGTACCACTAAACAAAAGAACTTGAGAAATAGTTATAACGAGGTCAGAATGACAATTAGACAATTTTATTGACATCAAAATAAGTTGCTACCATTTATTTTGTGAAGGACATTGAGCACACCAACCACAGAAGTGAGACACAACAATTACAATAAGTATACTTGCCTAATTGAGAGTAAGGTGCAGACTGTGGCTCAAAAGTGCATCCTATAAAGAGATACTGCACATCAAAGCTATGACACAACAACCAGGTTGATAAAAATGACTTGTCTGTACTTAAAAAGCACCAACTGATTAGAGTCACCAGAGGCCTGATTCATTGGAAACCAAAGCCCTTTGGGGATTAGTTTATATCATTGGCTAATTTGCTTCTCTTCTCTTTCTAAATGAAAGAGACTTAAAAAACATTTTTTTTTAAAATCATGGAATACATCCTCCTCTAATTGATTCCAAACTCAGCACCTTGCCATATCATTTTCCAAGTTTGATCTTGTCCACCAACAGTTCCACATTAAGAAGGTTGACTTGGAGAAATCACTGGGCACTGATAAAATGCCACCCTGCACGGCTACTGTAAACTTTGGTCACTTTGCCTCTATCTAAAGGCCTTGTTGTGGCCTGGACCCAGGTTAAACGATACATATGTTACTGAGCAGGTTACCTACTCCATGTACTAATAAATACACTTGACAGTTATTAATAATGAATGTAGTAAATATATATCATCTTGTCTTCTTATTTTACACATCCATCCTTCTCACTTGGGAGATGAGGGAGGTGCGAACCTAAGTCAGGGTAGGGGAAGATCTGCTCAGCAGTAAAACATTCGCAGGAATGTGATCTACAATTTTGAGTGGTGCTGGAAACGGACGTCAAATTGAGCTTTAGGAAGTAGAGAAAGGATGAATTCTTTCCCCCAATGTAGTAGGGTCTTTAAGCGCTGCAGGACAGCTGGGATTCCAATGCTATCACTTTGTACAGAAGCCGACTGCCACTCCTGTTTGCCGCAGGGTGACTGATGGCTTCCACTGTGGACTATTTTGGTGACAGTCAAACCATTGCGCCCCCAGCGCTGTTGGCGGGTAATGCACTGACGTACAGTGATTTGAGAAGAATTAAGCAAGCAACTTAAAGGAAAGCAGGGGGGACTAAGTTAGAAACGGAATTTAAGTATTGCACCTTGACTCTGGGTTAGTTTATTTCACTCTGGGATGAATTCCCAGACAAGAGAACCTCCTTGTCCCCAAGTCATGGTTGATTTTTGTGGATCGTGTCTATGGACGCTCCTATCAATGCCTACTCATGGACTAGAGCGTAGTGATAACAGCACCGAGAGTTACAGGTGGAATTTCACATCCAGTTTGTAGAATCTGAATAGGGCTTTTAAAATTTTTTCACATGAATCACGCCTTGTGCGAATCTTTTTTAAACATATATCGCAAAAATTTTTTTACACTATTTTAAACAGAACACCATACATTGAAGTTTCAACGATACAGCTACAACAGTGCTGATAAATATATTTACACCCAGTAGATATCCCGAACCCCACATTTCATTTTAATCTTGAGACAATATACATTACAAAGACTACAACAATCGTTCAGTACAGTTAACACAAGTGAGCGAGTTCCCGACCAAGGCATGTTGGAAAGCCAGTAGTGCACAGAAAAAAACAAAACAAAACAAGAAAGAACAGAAACACACGAAGAAAAAAATGCCATTTTAAAGAGAGCTTGAAGTTCCTGCATCCTTTTTGCACCGTCATGCTGCGGCCTCCTTCATTCAAGGATGTAGGATGAGCGGAAAAAGGATAAAACATAAATCAATACGTCAAAAGAAACCTTTGGAGATGTAATATGTGTATCACGTGTATCCATGATTACAAGATAGTCCTGAAGAGATCACACACGCCTGCGTCTTAGCTATTTCATGATTCTGTGGGCCAGAACAGACTTCATGCCAAGTAGCATGTGTCTAGCTTTGGTGACCCCCTGGGACCCCCATTGGCTGTGAGCAGCTGGAGGGAGGCAGATGCAGTTTCTAACAAAGGGCCTCCTGGCCCCGCCCCCTTGCCAGGTGAGAGACTGGGCCTTGAACGCCACCCACTGTCCTACCAGGGAGCGCAGGCTTCTGCAGGGAAAAAATGCTTTCACAGTTTGCTCTCTGCTTTGCCTGCTGCCTTCTGCTATTGGCGCGTTTCGCCTTTTATTTTTATGCTCAGGAAAGATCTCTTGAGTCTATGTTTAATCAGACCGCTCCCAGGTGGATACACCGATCCAGCCGCCCAGGCACGCTGGTTTCTTGGATACAGCAGGGCTGCCCCCCTGCCACCCACGGCCCCACTCGCTGCTCAAGGCCGTGCCTGTGCCGTGCTACGCCACTGCGTGTGATGACAGAGTGGGGCGATCCATGGTGGGACCAGCTTGTGCAAAAAGAACCACTTCGCTCGTCACTTTCCAATGCCATCGTACCGATCAAGGGTGGGTCGGGACACCACGGAAACAAGGACGCACAGAGCCCCACGCTCCCCGGGCTGTTCATCCCAGAAGCAGGCCACAGACACAGAGCAGCCCCCCGCCCCCATCCCCGACACACCCCCGCACACGGATGGCAAGAACAGAACACGGATTTCAGAGATGCCATCCAGGCACAGAGGTGAAGGGCAAAGGTCAGAGGAGCTGAGCTCACCGGGTGCATTGAGAGACTGTAAGGAGGAATGCAAGCTCATCTGGTGGGGTGAGGACCGGAAGTCAAAGTAGGATCTCCCGGGGAAGCTGGGTTGCAGATTAAGGGTGGAGGAGAAAGGACTCGTTCTACGCAGCGGCAATCTTTCCGAAGGCACTGGGAAAGGGAGGGTCTGTTCTTCTGAGTCTGTGTCTAGATGTAAGATCAATGCACACTGGAGATCAGAAATCTGCTACCTGCCCCACCTGCCTGAACACAGCCTGCACACCAAGGCCGGTCCACCCCACCCGGCGGGGGGCCTTCTCAGCCGGCCAGACCAACCCACCCCCACCATTCCCCCCCCACCCCCACCCCGCCCGGTGTGAAGTGGGAGTCAAGCATTTTGAAAGGTTCCCTTTTACTTATGTCAATATTTGAGCTGAATGTAGACATTTTGAAAATAAAGTCGTACTCGTTGATGACCAGGAGACTAATCCTTCATCCCCTCCCGTGACCCTGGAAAAGACCCCCCTGCACAATCGTGACCTCGAGAGTTTCTGCAGGGGAGGTGGCTTTGGCCCTTCTCCAGTGTCCCATTTCATGCCTTCTTCATAGATTTCCCTATTTCTAAATAGGGAAGACCAGCATCCTGAGACTTGATCTAGACTAGAACCGGAGGCTTGATCTTTAAACATGAGTGGAAATGGAAGAGAGTTGAAAGTAGACAGGGAAGGAGCCTTACCTTTATTTCTGAATTATGATCAGACTTCAGGGAGCTCCCTTGAATCTTTCTGATTCCCTAATTGTAAACGGACTGTGGGCAGGGTGAGGTGTGTTGGTGTTGCGTGCACGTGCACACACACACGACACACACACACACACCACACCATACATCACACATATACCACACACACACATCACACCACACACATATCACACACACACCACACCCCCCCACACATACCACACACACACCATTCCACATGCACACACACACACACACACACCTGTGTATTTTCAGATGGCCAGATTTGGCATGACTCTCCCTCTCCTGTTTAATTTCCCTGGGTGTTAGTGTCTGTCTGAGTGAGTCACTCCGAGTTATGCACTCCTTTCTATGGCATAAGTAGCAGCTGATGCTATACTCTGGCCAGGGATGGATTAGCACATCACTAACTGGGATCTTCTTCAAACGCAGCTGACAAGCACCATCCTTTAGGAAATCCAGTTGGCCTGATGGGAACATGCCATGTCTAAAAACCACAAAGGAGCTTTCTTCTCATTTGAAAAATAATTTTGTTTTGGTGGTGGGAGGTTTTCTCTGGGAATGCTTTTCTGGTTTGGTTATTATGCTACTCTTTGTTGAGCACACCTTTATTTTGTCAAAACGTTTGTCTCTGTGTACCTGCGCAAACATATCTGGAGTACCTGTTCTGGAACATGATCCTATTTATGTGCTTGACACAAGGGCTCTGACAGGGTCTCATTTAATACTGCTGAGAGCCAGTCTCCTTTTCACACCTGAACTCATAATATTACTGGTTAGATATTCAGAGTTAGATGCATTCTTAGGTCTTTAAAAAGAAAACCATAAATCACGTCTTAGTGAAAACGAATGGCCACTTGCAGAATTGGTCTGTGTTCCCAATAAAATTAAATTCACATTTTCTTCAAGCTTAACCTCACATGGTCTTAGTGACTTGACATGGATCTGATTGCTTCTTTGTTCAGAAATGACATGTTATAATTATTAAGGTGGAAAACAGCCTTTTGATTTAATGTGAGTATTTGAAATACAACAGCCCACATCACAAACTGATATGAGTCTCTTTTAAGTGGAAAAAGGCATTTGCACCAATATTTACATGTCAGTAATATAGATATATGTATATTTAATCAACAAGAATTTTTTTGGAAATACATTTTTAGCCTTGTAGCGATGATGAAGTCAGATACACATTGCTTTAAAAATTAAGGGAAAGGACATATGTAGTAGGATGAGTTTCAGAGGGAATTGAATCCCCAAGCAGTATCAACTGCTGGAGAAGGAGCAGTGTACTTACTCCAGCCCTTGAGGAGCATACAGTCCCATCATGAAAGGTACTCACCGTTCTCAATTATCAGCACCAGAGAAAACTTAGTCAGCGATGGCATCACTTTGTATAGTGGGCTCTGAGGGCAGCTATGGTTATTCATGACTGTTATAGATTGTATGATATCCCCCCACACCCCAAATACGTGTGGTAAATCTTCACCTCTATGCCTGAGGTTATCATTCCATCAAGCTGAAGAGGCAGGAGTAGTGTAGGGTCCTATTCCATTGCGATACAATAGAGATTAAGTGCACAGGGAGATGCCAAGCCATGTGAAGACTGGCCAGGAACAGTCTCAGAACAGATGCTGAACAGATGCTCAGAAGAGACAAGGACCTTCCTCTAGAACCAATGGTGAGAGAGAAAGCCTGTCCCTGGAGTGGACACCTTCATTTCAGACTTCTAGTCTCTTACACCATGAGAGAATAAAATTCTGTTTGTTACAGTCATTTACATCAAGTGAGGGTGGGCTGGGGTGGGAGGGGTGGGTGTTTCCTTTTGCTACCAATCTGACAGGAAAGTGGTTATTGCCTCTCCTTTTATTTAGATCCTTTGTTTCCTGATGGTCCCCCCTTTCTCGACTCCTCTCACTCCTGAAATGCACCCTGAAGTTAGGCGAGTTTATTTATTGTCCACATTATCCAGCCAGGCTGTCTCTGCCTTTGCGCTCTCTTCCATCCAGCCTCAGCAACCCAGGTTCTTAACCCACTTTCCTTGAGCAACCCCCAAAAATAAACAAATAAAGTCTATCCTAATCTGTGGTAAAATGAATAACAGGAGTGATAACATGTTTTCCCGGTCTCAGGCTGACTACACAAGCAGTTTTCTCTTGACACATTTCCCTATGGACACGGAGCGCAAATGTTTGGGCAGTTGCCTACAGATAACCTATGGCACTTGAGAGTGTCCTAGATTGCACAAGTCTTGGAAGGAAAGGACCTATGTTAGTGACCTCTGAGAAGCATCCACTTACAACCCTCTGTGATGAGACTCCACGACTCATGAGCCCCTTCTAGTTTGTGGAGTTGTCATTCTACTGGTCTGGGCAGACTTCTGTAGGTGCGCCATTCATCAGTGGTAACTTGACTATTTGGGGCCATACGGAACAGATCACCACTTCTTCAAATATTTGAAGACAGTCACCCATCTTCTCTGCAACTTTTATTTTCTAGGTTAAAGGAGAACTGTTTCCAACCTTTCCTATTTCAAATCCTTCACTCTCCTAGTCAGGCTCCTCCCAACACATTCATAGGTATGGCAAGGAAAACAAGGTCATAGCAAGAACATACTCCTCCCGCCTGGCTTAGCCAGAGTACGCTAATCACATCGAGCATAGATGCAGCTATCTAAGTGTGTATTCCTTGCTGTCTCTCTGAAAAAACAGTTACGGAGATACAGAGAAGGCTAAGAAGCCTTCTTTTATATTCTATTAAGAAGGAGGGAGATTTTGCAGGTTTCCCCCCAGAATATTTATTGTACAGAGCTATGTAGGTCATGACTACTCTTCAGGGTGAATATTATTAATTTTAAGCTCGTAGGTTCTTAGATGACAACAAGCTGCTATACTTGAGAGGTTTACAAATTTTCCCATCATGTATCATTGCATGCAGTGAATCTGCTGAGCCAAGGATTCTCTGCTCAGCGGAAGCAGGTTAGCAGGGAGGAAGAGTGAGAGGCCCCCAGTGTCAGTGGCTCTGTCACTCTGGGATGAGGACCGTGTTCCTAATTGAGATGTGTCAAGAAAATTTTCCATCTACTCTGTCAAAGCTCATTATTATCCTCCTGCCTTGCTTGGGCTTCATCCCCTTCCTCCTTGGGATAGGCTCGATTCAGAAGTAGGGCCTACTCCTGATGGCAAAGGCCTCTAGTTAGCAGAAGCAACCAGGAACTACAAAAGCAAAAGGCTGACCTAGGGAATCTCATGAATTATTTGCTGACTTTGGGGTTTGGGGAAGGAAAGAAATAGGTAGGTGGTTTGTTCCTCTTTGGCTCACTCATAGTTCTTTTAACTAACACTTACTAAACACCTACCAGGTGCTAGACATTGCAATCGAATCGAGCAGTTGGGAAACACAAAGCTGGTGGGGGAGCTGATGACAAGAAAAAAGAATTCAGAGAAAATCTGTGTTCTGTGTTACTGATTGAGTTTTACTGCTGTGACTGTCATTTCTTGACTGATTCCAACATGCACAAAGTACGAAAGCTTCCTTATAAAACATTCTGATATTTTGAAGATATTTAAAAATATAGTCTTTAAGGGGTTATTTTTAGATCCCAGGTAAAGAGGGAAAGGAAGCTGACAGTAATTCTTGTACACTAATATATACAAGTAGCCGTTTTATCTTTCTCCCAGCCCAGTAATGTACAATGTCACCAGTTAAACAGTCCAACAAGATGGTTGCAATTCAGAGCATAATAAAGCAAGACATGTCCCTAGAATTTGCACAAGCAAAGATGGCTTTCTGTCTAATTATAAAGCAGCTGTGAAATATTTGGCTTTTGTTAGGAAAATTTAAGAAGAAACAAAGGAATGTCTTGAAGAAGGGGGCTGCATTTCCTAAAACGATCTATGAATTTCCTTAAATGATCTAATAAGCAGCCAAAGTCACAATGATGTCCAAATGGTACATAATTTTCAGCAAAAGGTGGTATTTTAAGTGTTCTTAAGTGTGGCATTAATTGCAGTTGAGAAGTGAGGAATAGATCTGTTTTGAAAACCCCCTTTTAAAAGAAGCGATGAGCCAGCCTCCTGCCACCCTCGGAGCGCTGCACATATCCTCATCACGTCCTCCACTCCGGGGTCGAGGACCAGAGCATCATCTCAGTGGAGCTTCCGCTGGAGGAAGGAAGTCTTCCCCTCTTAAATAAGTTCCAGGGGGCTACTTCCTGATCTGTCCTGTGCCACCTGCAAGCTGTACTCCCAGAATGCAAAATAGGGTCCTGAATGCAATGCCATTCTGTGGAAACATCCAGAAATTCCCATGGGGTGCCATGCATCTTATCAGAACCAAAAGGAACTAGGCCTCTCTCTTCTTTGCACTTTGCAAAAATTTGTCTATTTTCGGCCAGGTTTGATTTATGTACCTGGAGATCCATGTTCCTCTAACTAAGTAAATTTTGGGGAGAAGATCCTAATAACAAAGTGCGAAGCAGAGGAGGCACAGGAAATATTTTCTTCCAAGGATCATATGCCTTTGACAGAACCACTGGCAGTGTTCAGTGTGTTCAAAGTGTCCAATGCTGATTCTTAGCAATTTCTGAAACTGTTCCCAGCTTTCAGCAGTAATCTCGAAGAGCCGAACCACAAGGAAAATCAGAAGATATGAATTGGAAAAGATGTCGAGGTCACTGATCTAAGTCCACAAATTCAGAGGCGCGAAAAGTGAAGTTCAGAGATGGCAAACGACCTATCCAAGTCTCACTGCCAGGTGTGTGTGGTGGGACAGGATTGGGTTCCGGGCAAAGTGAATTGGTTACTGGATAAAACAAGACCATGGGTGCTCTTTTGTGGCCTGCCAATGTGTAAACGAAAAGGCTCATGCCACACGTCATGGACACATATTGAATGTTCTCAGGGATGACGAAGGCTGGTTGGGGTGAGTTGATATTCTGTCCCCCAACTCCAGACTACATTAAAGATTAATCTTTACATCTCCAGGGTAGTTCAATAGAGTCATTAACACCTACTCGCTCTTACTTTGAAATTCCAGCCCATTGGGGGTTGGTGGGAGTTCTGAGGGTACTATATGTTGAGCCTTCAACTGCTACCTGCAAGGTTGGTGGTTCAAATCCACCAGCTGCTCATGGGATAAAGATAAGGCTCTCTGCTTCTATAAAGATCCACGTCCTGGAAAGCCCGTGAAGCAGTTCTGCTCTGTCTAGATGTCATCATGAGTCTTGACGGACTCCACAGCCGTGGCTCTGGGGGTGGATGGAAAGGAGCCCCGGTGATATGGTGAGTCAGCAGTCGGCCGCTAATGGGAGGTTGGTGCTTCTAACTCACCAGCCATGTGAGGGGAATGTGGTTGTCTGCTTCAGTAAAGAACACCGTCTTGGATCTCCCAGGGGGCCAGTTCTCACTGCAAGTCAGACTCGAGGTGTGCAATGATTCTGAATGAATGCAAAGAATTCCTTTCCACAGTCCAGCCAGGCAATGCTTCACATGTGTGTCTTGCACACAGCTTTTGCTTTGTACACAGCTATTCCTTCTCCTTGGGGTCTTCTCCCTCCACCCCACCCCTTCCCTGGGAGACCTCGGCTGCCTTCTGAGTCATGTTGTTTTTCCCTGCAAGGCACGCCAAGCACTATATTTCCTCCTAGCCTCTGCCTCCAACACTGAGAGGGGCTTCAAGAAGCCTGTTGGAAAAACTCTGTGACCTTTTCATCCCATTCCCCCACGAACTTTTTGAAGTCTCCCCGGAGTGTGATTGCTTATTTAACGCTCTCTCTCCCTTTGACTCTCAAGAAGAAAGTAAAACCTTCTGTTCTAGTAGAAAACTAAATCAGGTCACCACTCCCTGTCCCAGCGGCAACAACTGAGGCCAAACCTCGGAAGAAGAAAATCCTCCCCCAAACTGTAGGCAACAAGACCAATACAGTCTCAAAGCTCTGCTCACCGTGGGTCCCCCCTCCCTGGCTTCTCAATCATAAAAGAGAGTTAATTCTTTAGTTCAGTGAGCTTTCTCTGTGACAGAGCAGCTATTTTCTATAAGTGAATCGTTAAGGTTTTTCTTGCTTCATAAGTCTTATCTCACTGTGGGAATGATTTAGAATGAGGGAGGAACAAATAGAACAAAACAAAGTGATGGAGAAAGTATGTGTGTGAACTTTATTTCATTATGAGAAAATCACTTCTGTGCAGCAACAGAGAGCTCTACACCATGTTAAGGATTTCTTTTTTGTATTCAGATACATACCTTATATTTGTACACAATATATAAAATTCATGGAGGAAATGAATTTCTACAGTACAGTTCCTTTGTTGGAAGAGGACTCGCTCCGTGAGTTTCATCTAGAAAATGACACCCCGTTCTGTGAGTGTCGTCACAGGGACTGCAGTCCCCCTCCTATAATTTATTAAATTAGACACCATTATCTTAGGAACGGTAAAAGACACTGGGAAACTACATCCGCCTGCAGGATGAAAAGAGAGACATCAGTGTTCAGGCTGCTGTGCTAAGAACCGAGAGGAGTGAACTAGTACGGTTTCTATGATGTATTATTATGAATAGAAATAGGTTTATCATACGTCTGATGCCACAGATTAGCAACAGGGTTGCAAACGTGTCTGCCCGGTCTCCTGGCACTGCACGTCGTGCTTCCATCAAACTGCTTTGCACACACGTGTGGCATGAGGCTCTCCCCACCGAGCGCCTCCTGCATTGCAAATAGAAGAACTCAGAGAGGTCTGTGGCACCCAGCGGGGTCTTTCAGGGAAGGGGACACGTGCTCTCAAACTGACCGGCCAGCCCAGAGAGGAGAGGAGACAATGATAATACTGGATGAGGCTCGAGCGGGGGTGCCGCTGTCGCCCCAAAGGAAATGGGTCCTGTGGGCATGTTGCCTTTCACCCATTGGCCTTTTTTTTTTTTTTTAAATGGCAACATCCCCAGACGGATGCCTGCTCCCCAAAGCACCTGCTCCCCAAAGCACCGTGTCCACAGCCAGAGGCCTGCCGACCTCATGGTGGGAGCCGATATTGTGCTTGTTTTTAACCATGCAAACCGTTTTAGGGGTGACTGGCCCCTGTGGAGGTGCGGAGTGAGTGGGGGATGTGCCACCTCAGTTCTTTTCAGTTAACGTGGTGCCCTGGGATGGACCCCACAGCCTGTGCTCTGCAAGGGAGGTTGTGGAGCTTGTCAGTGGCGAGGGGGTGATGTTTATGATGGCAGTGACACGCCCAGGAGGCTGGAAAATGCTCTGGCCCCAGCCCCAGAGACCTCTTTGCATGTTTAACACCACGTGTTGCTCTTACAATACAAATGCTCGATGCCTTAGGGTTCTTCTGAGATGGACGGGTCACTCGTCTTTGATGACCCACATGGTTTCAGAAGGGCCAAGACGGCAAAGCTCTTTTAGAGATATTCTTGGGACGGTGTCCCCGGGCAGCCTAACCAAGCCTAGCAGGACGGGCAAAAGGGAGCAGGGCCAAGTAATGCCGAGTTGCCAGCCCCTCCTGTTAGGTGGCCCTGGGGAAGTCTCTGTCCTGCTGTGGCCGGTCTGGGATTGGGGCATGAAATGGAAGTGGCCCCCTCGTGCTGAAGCCTGGAGCGGCCAACAGGCCCTCTCTGAACAGCTCTTGCACCCCGTGCCCGTTGGAAACAGGTTCAGTGACACCAATGCACAGTTGACAGGCACCTAGGGCCCACCCTCTGGAGCAAACAGAGCCCTCCTGTGCCCTTTAGGGTCATCTGGGCTGAACGGCCCGTGGTGGGCACGGGCGGGACATGGGGGCCTGCTCTGGGGCCTCCATACACATTGGTCTCTCACACCGGGGGACACATCCCGGGCTTCCGTGTCAGTTTCTTCTGGGCAGCTGACTTAGCGTTATCAAAGGAAGCAGGCGGCCCGGGCCGCATGAACTGCCGAGGTGGAATCTTTGGTCTGATCATCATCCACATCCCGTGGGCTCTCTAAAGGCCGAGGAGGACCCGCAGCTCCCGGCCGGCGTGCAGAGCAAGTCAAGGACCGCGTCGGGGGTGTGGGAGTGGTGGGGTGACCCCCCGGCTCGCCCGCCACGTTAGATGCCCCGCAGTTCTCGCTCGGAGGGGTACTGCTGAAGGGCCTTACCCTCGGACGTCTGGAGGACCAGCGTCTTGCTGTACGGGCTGACTCCCGTTTTGTTGAAGGCCTTGACGCGAGCGTTGTAGGTGCTGTTGAAGTGAAGGCCGTCCACCGTGCACATGGTCTCCTTGCCGACGTAGACTTCCTGCGGATCAACAAGGACAGGCCACCGGTGAACGCAGGGTTCGCAGCGAGAGTCTGATCTCACCCCGTTCTGCGTTTGCGGCAGCTCTGCAGGGCAGGGGAGCATGGTCCTGTGAGTTTCTGAGACCGTGACTGTCTACAGGACTAGAAAGTCTCCCTTTTCTCCCGCGAAGCAGCTGGCGGTTTCGAACAGCCGACCTTTCGGATCACAGCCCAACTTGCCACCATCTTTACCAGCATGGTTTATAAAATCGAGTGTGAAAACTTGAGGGTGGGCCCTACCCTGTTTATAACTCCACTGATACCTTCAGGAGCTGTCTAAAATCCTCCACTCCAAAGCTGTGGGCGGGAAGGTAAGTTTTCATCACAGTATGGAAGGGAGGCAGGGAGGGAGGGAAATGAGATTTCAAAGGCTTAAAATAAATCTTTAGCATAGGCCAGGCACTTGCCTCCCTCCTCAGCTGTGCACTTTGCAAAATTATGCTGGTGTAATGTGTAAAAATAATTTGCATTGAAAGCAGAGCCTTAAAATGACAACTCTCCCGTGGGAGGACAGGAAGATTGCGGTCTGCAGTTCGTCCTACTGCAGGAGAAAGAACCACCTGAATATTTAGGCCTCTCTCCTCAGGCTCCTCAAACTTTAACATGCAAATGATTTGTTAGCAATCGAGTTTTTGATCCAGTAAATGTCTGGGATGGGATCTGAGACTGTGGTTTTTAACAAGCTGATTTTAACGGGGTGAAGCTGATAGGGTTAGGTGAGGCCTGAACTTCAAGCAAGAAGGTAACACCTGGAGACACTTTGGTAGGAACTTTGGGGAGCGGCCATCCATTCTCCTGGTGACCTATTGGATAAACAACAGATGGTGACAATTGTGGGTTCATCAAAGGGATTGGGGGGACCCAAGGACTTTTTTTTCAGATCACTTTATCAGAGGCTCATACAGCTCGGATCACAATCCATCCATTATATCAAGCACATTTGTACACATGTTGTCATCATCATTTTCAAAACATTTTCTTTCTTCTTGAGCCCTTGGTATCAGCTCATTCCCCTCCCTGCCATGATCCCTTGATAATTTATAAATAATAATAATTATTTTTTTTATGTCTTACACCAACCACTGACTCCCTTCACCCATTTTTCTGTTGCCCGTCCCCCCTGGGGGTGGATGTTATATGTTGATCATGGTTGTTGGTTTTCCTTTCTGCCCCTGCCCCCACCTTCCCCTTCCCCTCCTGGTATCACTATTGGTACTCTCATGATTGGTCCCAAGGGGTTTATCTGTCCTGTGTTCCCTGTGTTTCCAGCTCTGATCTGTACCTATGTACATGCTCTGATCTAGCCGCATTTGTAAGGTAGAATTGGGGTCATGTCAGTGTGGGGTGAGGGTGGGAAGGAAACATTAAAGACTGAGGGCAGTGGTTCTCAACCTTCCTAATGCTGTTACCCTTTAATATAGTTCCTCATAGTTGCGGTGACCCCTCCATATAGTTGCGGTGACCCCTCCAACCATAAAATTATTTTTGCTGCTACTTCATAACTGTAATTTTGGTGATGTTATGAATTGGGAGACCGTTATGAAAGGGTTGTCTGACCTCCAAAGAGGTCCAGACCCACAGGTTGAGAACTGTTGACCGAGAGGAAAGTCGTATGTTTCATCGGTGCTATACTGCACCCTGACTGGCTGATCTCTTCCTTGTGTTTCTTCTGTAAGGGGATGTCCAATTGTCTACAGATAGGCTTTGGGTCTCCATTCTGTGCTTCCCCTCATTCACATTGAAATGATTGTTTTGTTCTGGGTCTTTGATGCCTGATTCCATGAACACCTTATGATCACACAGGTTGGTGTGCTTCTTACATGTGGGCTTTGTTACTTCTTAGCTAGATGGTTGCTTGTTTATCTTCAAGTTTTTAAGACCCCAGATGCTATATCTTTTGATAGCCAGGCACCATCAGCTTTCTTCACCATATTTGCTTGTGCACCCATTTTATCTTCAGCGATCATGTCAGGGAGTGTGAGTATTGCAGAATACTGGCTTATTAGAACAAAGAGGTCTTGCACTGAGGGAGGACTTGAGTAGAGGCCTACTTTCCATTTGTTGCCTTGCTACTTAGCAAAATAATATATGTACATAGATCTGTTTCCCTATCATTTTGGATAAATGTCTTTACATAGGTACATGCTGGTATTTAGGTCTCTGTAAATGTTAACTCAAGGACTTCTTTGTTGTTGCTGTGGCTCAAGGAGAAGGGAGGAAACCAAGATGCTCAGATTCTGAGTTGGATAACTGGAAAAAAGGTCAATTAGGGTGCCAGTAAGACAGGGCTAAATCTTGGAAGAAAATGACGTTTTTGTTTTCTTTTTAAAGGATGCTGACTGCATGCACTTTCAGGGTGTACACATGGAGCTTAGTAGACAACAGGTGTAAACATGGAGCTAAATCTCAGGAGAGCAGAGTGTGTGTGAGAGAAAAAGGATGCAAGAGTCCCCAGCATCCCAGTGGGCATGGAAACAAGGAAGGACATGTTAGAGAAGAGGGGGATGCTTGGAGGTCGGCACATAGGCAGCCTTAGGGACAACTGTAGTCCCCACCCTATTCCCCAAGGCCAGGGCTATTGAGTTAATTCTGACTCACAGTGACCCAAGAGAAGAGAGTAAAACTGCTTCTGCAGGTTTCTGAGACTAACTTTTATAGGAGCAGAAAGCTTCTTCTTTCTCCTGGGAGCATCAGGTGACTTTGAACTGCTGACCTTGCAATTGTCAGTCCAACTGATAGCCACTATGCAACCACTATGATTGATTATACGTATATATATATATATACACACACACACACACACACACATATATATATAAAATAAAAAAACTTAAAAACCAAAACAGGATCAGAAATGACAGCCAAGTCAAGGGTGAGAAGTTGCTGACTAGAACAGAGTGCACAAGAAGTAGACCGTGAGAGTCTTACTTTGGAAAGGTGGGAGTTTGGCTTCTTCATGCCTGTGACCCAGCTCTCACGGATGCAGACCTCCCTATTACAAGAGAACGGTGAGGGGGTCCCAGAAGACCTGGTCTCTGCTCTCATTGATTGAGACCTAGATGGGGTTTCAAACAAAGTGAATTCAAGGCAAGGGACCTCGACAGACTTTGCTCTTGAAAGCCCATGCTTCCGGGTTGGTCGTTGATGGCCAGAAGGAAGTGTCCTCCTCAGGGTCTGGTTGTAAACCACAGTCTCAGAGTTATCGGGGCAGGGATTGACCTTGGGAGGTAGAGGCATGGGAATTCCCAGAACGAGAACCCAGGCAAAGCTAGAAGTGGAGGGACAGAAAGCAAGGTGATAGGGAGATAGATGAGATGAAGGCTGTGTGTAGGAGAGGGAAGCAGACCTGCAGAGATTGGCATCCTCATCGGGAACTGACTTGTAGGCAACCCGGCACATTCAAAAGTCAGACGGAAGGCATCCCAGTGCTTAGAGCTCCCTCGTCATGGGGAGAGGATGGGTTGGCATGAACTACCTGTGGTCAAAGTCTCAGAAAGAACAATGAAACACAGACTAACAAACTCCCTGCCCTGGAGTCTATTCTGACTCACAGCTAGTCTATAAGTCAAAGTGGGTCTGCCCCTGTGGATTTCTGAGACTAAATATTTAGAGGAGTAGAAAGCCTCTTCTGTCACTCATAGAGCTGTTGGTGGTTTCGAACTTCTGACCTTGTGGTTAGCAGCTCAGCGAGCAGCCCTCTACACCACCAGGGATTCTTAGAAAGACCAATAGAACTGGGAAAACCTTTGCTAGAGAAGCCTCTTAGAACAGGGAGAGTAATATGAAAATATGTCAATGAAGAGGAATGCCATTCAAAGACATTAGAAAGCTGTGGAATACTGGGACAAAAGCAATGAAAACATATATAAATAATACCCACTCTGGTAGTAACAATAGCTAATACAGCAGGTTCCAATGTGCTAGGCAGCATGCTGAGGGTCTGATGTGGGTTATCTAACTGAAGCTTAGCAACAATGCATGAGGTATAGATTATTGTTACCTTCCCATTTGACCAATGAGGACCCGGAGGCTGAGAGGAAAGAAATGTGCCACCCCACAACTACTTGGTGGGTGCAGGCTGTGCATGTAGGCAGGCTGACTTCAGAATTTCTCTTCAGACAGAGCAGTGACAAGTTTCCTCTTTGACCACACAGGAGAAAGCAGGGTTCCACAGGAGGATGTGCAGCTCCTTCCAGCATGCCCATCCTCAGGACAGGTGCTTAAACCAGACTGAGGTTCCCTGGTGGATCCCATGAGGTGGTTCCTGGCTTTGGTGAACACATAATAGTTTCTCTACTTACTCGGAACTGACCGCCACTGCCATCATCCAACTCCAGGATGTATCCTTCAGCAGGCACTCCGGACAGAGGGGGCTGTTTCCAGGACAGGGTGGCGCTGTTGTTGTGGGTGCAGCACTCTTCCAGCTGGAGGATGGGGGTTGCTGGGACTGGAGAGGAAGCTAAATAGAAATTAGTGTAACCCTGGCTTCTGCTTCACTGCAAACACTTTCAAGTCTTGGGACATAGACATCCCCTTGACCAACATGCGACTAGAATGAGTGGATGGGGGACCTCAACAAGATCTTTTTCAGAGTCTCTGAGAGTGAGATTGGTTCTTGAGTGATGTGTCTTTTTTTCCCCAAACTCACCTTAATTTTGGCACCTTACTGGTAGGAGGTGGGGGAACATGGCCAATCAATCACACAACTGCTTTAAGCCAAAGAAAGTATTGTCCTGAAGAGACATGTTTTGCATGGGACCTGAGTGTATAGCATTGTCCACTAATATCTAGTTAACCTAATGACCAAACTGAACCTGTAGAAGCCCTGGTGATGGAGTGGCTATGGATTGGCCTGATCATAGCAAGACCGGGGAAAGACAGGGCTTCCCACCCCTGTAAAGCGTTATGGTTTCGGAAACTCGCAGGGGCAGTTCCACCCTGCCCCACAGGGTTGCTCTGAGTTGGCATTGAATCGATGGCAGTGAGTTTGTTTGGTTTGGGTTCAGTATGACTGGAACCATGCTGATGCTTTTGTCAATTGTATTCTGTGTTCTAAATCAATTTAAAAAATCATTTTACTGGGTGTTCATACAACTCTATCACAATGCACCCATCCATCTGTCCATTGTGTCAAGCACATTTGTACCTTTGCTGCCCTCATCATTTCAAAACATTTGCTTTCTACTTGAGCCCTTGGTATCAGCTCCTCATCTTTTCCCTTCTCTGCCCGCACTGCTTGTTCTGAGAGAGGGTTCTGAAATAACATTTTAAAGATTTTATAATAAAAAAAAACTAGATAGTCTACTCAAGGTCTTGTGCAAGCTTATAGCTGTAGACATGCAGTTTTGAAAATGTGGGGTCAAGCAACACAAATAGCGTTCTCCATTTCCTGACTTCCAAGGATCGTGACATCATTTCCTCCAGGCCCTGGCCCAAACCCACACACTGCAGATACAGAACACCTTGTCTTGAGCCTAGAATAGCCTGGGGTGGCAGGACAGGGTCCAAGGACCCATCTGGCCTGGGGAGCACCTGTCCAGGTGTCCCTACTTAGTATCACCTCTCCTCCTTAGGGGGAGAATCTTTTTTATTACTTAAAACTGCAGAGCAGTTGAGTCTTCAGACACACTGGTGTCTGGGAAGGACGAATTCCCAACTTTAACATACAATCTCAATAGAAAGCTGAAGAGCAACATCTTGATTAACGCCTTCAACATTTTTTATAGCATTGTAACATTGATTTATTTCTTTAACACGTCAATAAAAGGAGAGGATGGCTTGCACCAGATCCAGGGACATTTACATTGATTTACATGTTAATCATGGGACACCCGGCATGCTGTCTCAAAATTGGACTCTGTTGCCTGGGATTGAATCTGCCCTTTGCCAGTTAGCCCAGCCAAGAAAATGGCGGATTTATCAGCAGCTCATGAGACAGGTTCTATGGTGGATAAGCTAGACAGCAGAAGCCATACGACAACATCGAGATGTCAAGGGGATTCAGAAGTAGGTCATTCATCCATTATTACAAAACTGCCAGAGCTACTTAATCACACGCTATCAACTCAGTTGCATGGCCGACGAACTAGAATCGATCCATTTAGGGTGCTCGCACTCTTCCCTGTCCCTGAGCCCAATCCATTTCGGAGGGGAGCTGATGCTTCCTGTGTCCAGAGTTTGGCTGGCATCCATCTCCTTGGAGAATAGGGACTGCTGCTGTCTCAGAGGTGCTCTGAGTCTCTGGATTCAGAGGAAGGGAAATTCATCCCACTGTTGAATACACAGTGGGAGGAATGGCTGCCACGAGATTGTCAATTGTATGCAAAGGCCACGGCCTAGAGGTTGAACGTGGAGGGGTTATAGCTTCATTATTCATGGCAGGGAATTGTTTTGTCACGCAAAACTTGTTTTCCCCTTTAAAAAACAAGGAAAGGATGCATTTAGACACGTTAACTGGGGAAGCAAGCGAGGGCAAGTGGAAGTTGATGTTCTTCACAGGGCTTCTGTCTCAGGAGGGCTGTTCTTCACCCTATTTCTTCGTCAGCGTTTACCGTGGAACAGTTCCCTGGACTTCCTCCTTTCATTCACACCCAGATCACTCTCTCATGTTTCAGGCAAGCCCATATTTGATCAGTTGTGAAGTCAAAGACTGGGGTCCCAAGATGACTTTGATGGGAACTGGGCAGACACTGCCCTGACAATGTTTTTAATAAGAAACACGAAGTTCCATTTAGACACAGATACAATCATAGAATGAACCAAAATCCACAGGGTCATGGGTAATCAAAACATTGGAATTTCATTTATCAGGGTTCAGAGACTATGCTTTAAAAAACCAGAAAGGATAGAAAAAAGTCTAGCCACGTATTCATATTTAGATCTTGATTTTGACCCAGAATTTTAAAGACATGAAAACAAACCAACAAAAGAAAGAAAGCAAAAGAGGGGGGAAAAGAGTGAAAAAAGGAAGGACTAAACTCAGGGACATCTGTGGCAAAATCACAAGTCCACTTTATTTTGAATGTGCTGAGAATTACTTTGGTTTTTCCTTATTTATCCCCAAATGTGGTGCATAGCAAAGGCAAATGTGGTAAAATTACAGCCTTCTTAGCAAAGACAAAGGTTGGCATCTTAGAAAATTAAGTTTTATGGTGGGTGTTATGTTACCCTTTTTTACTTTATTAGGTATAAAATAAATGGTCCACACACACACACACACACCAAAGTCCTACTTTCAAATGAATTTACCTTCTGTGATTTGAAATGAATACCATAGTTTCTGAACCAAATTCCAAGGAACGATAAGTCTGTCTTGTTGAAACTCCTCTCATTGGTGTCACTCTAGCTACCTTGATCCCTGGATCTTTCCTAAGCATTTTTGTCTTTCCTGATCATTCCTAAGCATCTTTTCCCCCTCCCTTAAGGTCTACTTCCCTTGGACCTGATCAGAAATCCACTGGGTAGCTTTTTTTTTTTTTTTTTAGCCTGTGAAGTCAAGCACCAGCCTGAAAATACCTTTTGTCAAATACGAACCCCCTGCTATTGAATATTTCACTATACAACTACACCCTAGGTTTTTCAAGCTGGGACAACTGTACAGGAAGCAGACCACGACATCTTCTCCAGCAAAATAGTGAGTGTATTTGAACTTCCGACCTATATGTGAGCAACCCAACACTTAATCAGTGTTCCACTCGGGCTCTTCTCTAGGACACAAGGAAGAAGATTTCCTTGACAGAAGCTTGGTGAAGCTCGAAGTAGCTCAAAATGGTCCTCTGGAACAGTGGTTTCTTAGGAGTATGATAAAGATTTCAAATGTCTCTGTCTTCAAGCTTGGCATTGTCATATACTGCTTTCAGCCTGGTAACTCTTTGGTAACTGTATTAGAGCTGCACCCACATGCCTACCTCCAAGAAGACAGCTTCTTTCTGGTTCCTGTGTTCGCGTGATATGATTCCTATGAACTGCTGGCCTAGATGAAGAAAACACCTCACCTGGCGCACTGTGGTTGCTGGGGCGGCAGTGTTACTGAGCTCCTCTCGCTGAGGTTCAGTTGTTCATTACCAATGGCTCCTGAGTGAAGTTTGGACTTATTTGGCTCACTGCCCTCTGCAGGAAAACATGACTCAGCGCCCCTTTAGCAATGTAAATTTTTCACACAATAGCCCATAATCCAGGATAAAGTTTAGACGTCTGCTTTTTTGGTTCCCTTCTAGATTGTTCCAGCACCTCCCTACCTCCAGGGGGTGGTATTGTCCACTCTTGGAAACCTTGCTTTAGAAGTTAGAGGAACATAACTCATTTCTGGAAACCTTTGGCTGGCACATTGTTAAGGATAAACATGGTGCCTGGTTTTGAGGCCAGGCAAGGGAGGCACCCAAGCCAGCCAAGCTTGAACAGATTCCATGGGCATGAACCAGCGTGCCCACTCTGGCTGGCTCCACCACTGCCTGCCTCTGGGAACCCTTTCTCTGTGGTCTCCGGGGAGTCCCCTTAAATTACATTGCCCTACTCCATGAGCTTGCTGCATACCCAGGACTCAGGATTCTTTTATTCTCTGTCAGTTAATCAAGGTAAACGGTGTCCTTAGGTGAGTAGAGGCACTTAAAGAGATTAATAGCATTAGTCAATGTGCTAAAAAGGCTGGAATGAAAGTTAGCTCACCGCTTCATCTTGTTTCCCAGTGACCACACTGGCATTTCATTTCAGCATGACTCATGGATCTTGGGATACTTTGTGTACTTACACAATCCTGGGGTAATAGGAGAGAAGCTTGACCTTTCTTTTCCTCCATTTATGGAAGAACTGAGCTTAGAACTGGGGGAAAATGTTCTTATGACTTACCAATAAAACAGCAAAAACAAAGCTTAATCTGCGTTCTGTAAAAACTGGAAAGAGCCAACACCTCTCCTAATGGTCTGGAGAGACTGTAGGATGATTTTCTAATCAAAATACAGCTAGGAAACTCGTCCTTCCTGGGGTTGAGTGAAGGCAGTGCCAGGATTGTTCTGCTTGATCTCAGCTGGTGGGGAGAGATGTGTGTGTGTGTCAGATCAGTTATGTCCTGCTCACAACAGGTTAGCTGTAGGCAGAGCCTCCTTGCTACCAGTTGCTGATGTGAGTGACAATATTGAAAAACCAACAGCAGTTCCTCTTCCTTGGATTCATGGAAAATCTGAAAATTCACTCGAGATGACATTTCAGAGCCAGAGAGATGGTTGCTAAAGCTTTAAGTCAAGAGGTGAACAGATCATTTAGTAATCTGTTTCAAGCCATAGCTTGAAATGTGTATTTTAAGTTTTTGGAAAACATCATGCTTTGTACTCTACTTTTTACCATTAGAAACACATGTTGAAATAGATAGATGAGGACTGAGCCCCAGTGGCGTAAGTGGTTGAGTGTGGGACTGTGGCCCGCGGGTTTGGCGGTTCAAATCCAGCGGCGGCTCTCAGGAGCAGCACCCATGACCACCAGAGGCAGCGATGGCCACCCCTCCCCACCCCAAAAAAGAAATAGATAGATGGTTAATTTCACTATGGTTAGATTTCTTGAACATCTTTTCAAGTTCTGGTCACATTTTTTGTCAATTGTACATGGACCCTAGTGTGCAGTTTCTCGTGATTTATATATATGGCTGAGAACCTGTGAAGAGTAAAATTTATTACACTGAATTAGACTCTTTCCCTAAGAACAACTCTAGCATGATGTTGGTCATGTAGCTGCTTACATGTTTACAGAGACCAAGGAGATCAGGAGAAGACTTAGCCACAGCCAGTCACCTCCTATTGCACCGAGATCTTTGGGCTTTCGCTTCCATCTCAAGCATTTGACAGGATAAAAATTACTCAGATTCTAAAGAGGATTGTGTTCTCACTGAATTAATTAAGCTTAATGAACACAAAGCAGGGCACATAAATCAAGCCTGTAGAAAGATAACAAAAGGAAATAAATTAAAGTGAAGTGTTAAAAAAGAGAAGGAGAATGAAATAATTCAGTCTCCTAGCAAAAGGTCTGTTAGATTGATGCCATAAATAACTGTTGTGGAGAACAGTGCATTCCCGGGGAACTTTTGCTGCAAGTAAAGTGACCAGATGTCCCGCTTTTTAACAATTTGTCTTGCGGTGTTTTAAAATTAAATAAATATATTATAATGCTATTTTTGCCTTCTATGAACATTTTTGTTGCTCCATAGAGACCAAATTTTTAATCAAGAATCTCCCCCTCCCCCCGGTCAATGGTGTCCCGCTTAAAATCTGGTCACTTTATCAGGGCGTTCTGTGTTTGCACATCAGCCTACTTGGCACTCTGCTCTGTGTGTCTGTATGTTTTTCACGCCTGGTGCACACAGCTGTGTCTACACTTCTGTGTACCATTCTACATAATTCCGTGTTCGAGTGGAAGTGTGGGAGAAATGTGCTCTGTGATTCATGTGCGGCACGTTAGCCTGCAGTTCCCATTCCAGATGAAGGGCTGGTTCCTTCTAACACAATCTTTACCACCCCGCCTACTGGCCTGAGCGCCAGCTGGGGCAGATGGACATGACTCAGGGAGGCGACAAAGCAGGGAGGAGAGGGCTCTGCAGCTGATGAAAGAGTTTTGAAGCCTGGGGGCTTTGTCCTCCAACTGCCCACTCCTGTCCCATCAGCAAGGCTTATTGGGTTGACTCAGCTTCTTCCTCGACTGCCAAAAGTCCTTCTACTGCCCTTTGTGACATATTTTTGGCCTCTGTGCTACTTGCGATGTGGCCTGGTTTTGCTTCATTGAAAGAGCAGGGTGAAGACAAAGCAAATTGGCCTGAGTTGATTCTTCCATACAGTGGAGCTGTTTGGAAGTTGATCAACAGGCTTTTCTTCTGAGGCACCTCTGAGTGAGTTCAAAGTCCTTTTTGTTGTTGCTGTTGGTGTTAGTCGCTGAGGGACTCTTCTGTACCCTACAGATGGCTTTATCCCACAGATTCTCACAATGGTATTCAAGAAGAAATAGGACCCCAAAAACCCTATAGGCAAAAACTAGATTTCTTAAGCTTAAGGGAACAATTCCGACATGCCGCTTTTTAACAATTATTCCCACATCCCAGGCATTTTTAAAAAGTCCCGAATTTTGGAAAGAATGTGTGACAAACTAGGGAACAGTAGAACAGGAAGAGATAGGTTGCCCCCCCTCTCCCGTCAATGGTGTACCCTTTTACCATTGTTAAAATCTGGTCTTAAAGGACAAGCGATCACAGCACTAGTGAGACGTTGTGGGTTTGGTTCTGAAGTCCCTCCCCGCGTTGGAACGTGAGCCACCACTCACAAAGGCATGTGAGTTCATGCAAGTGGCCTCCATTTCCTTAGCGGCCTAGGGGGCTTGTGAAACTAACATAAGGGAATCTATGTAGGGTGCTTGGCAGCGTGTCTAGTCTGGGGAGGGGGTGCGAAACATTTTTCTTGCTATAACGAAGCATTTTTAAAAATTCATAATACATGAACTGTGTAAAAAACTAATTAAGTTAGTTTTTAAAGCAATACAGATGAAACAAAAACGATAATTGAAAATGGAAGAGCGTCAAAGGCTCTGAGGAGGATGAAAGAAGTCTATGCAGGAAGTCTCGAGCTGAGTTTAACTATGTAGTAAGGGTCCCAATGAAACCCCTTAAAGCTGGCAGGGTTATAGGGAGTTCTTTGTCTGGCAAAGGGTAAACTAGATTTTTTTTAAGTGACTTTTTTTTAAAGCATGGAATTCCAAGATGTGTATGTTTAAATCAGGAGGGGTGAAAAGCAAATCAATTTCGATAAACCAAATCAGAAAATGACAAATTGCAGAACTGGAAGGAGGACAGATTGTCCCCAGGGTAAGGGCTGGCGGGAGGAAAGGGAGACGGTCTGATTATGAAGGGGCAGCACAGCGGGGGGTCCTTGTGGTGATGGACAATCTTGTCTCTCACGTGCGTGCGGCCAGGTGTATTTGCACGTGTGAAAGGATGGGGTGGAACACACGTGTTAGGCAATGGCTGTGGCCTGGTTTTGATGTGGTCTTATGCAAGGTACAGCCATGGACAGAAACTGGGTGATAGGGACACAGAACTTCTTACTATTTTCATAACTCCCTGCCAATGTGTGGTCATTTTGAAATGATTGTTTCTTAAAAAGATCACAACCATTCTCCCAGTGGCCATAAGAATATTGAGACATAGTGGGTTTGGGGTTTTAATTTTCTTTGAAAGAGTTATTTCCCTGAAGATGATTTAAATAGTTGCACCCCCAGCCTGGCAACCACCACACATCTCAGAGGGATCTTGTCATAGGCCTTAATCATATCTCCTCATTTGAAAGTTGATTCCAAGTGTATGCAGTCTCCCTTTTCCCCGACTAGCACTAGGGAACTGACCCGGACCTTCTGAAACTCCCATGGTCCATGCCCAAGACTATATTTGCTTTCTAACTCCGACCTACATACCTGGAAGCAGTTGTTTCAACTCTGGAATCCTTTTATTTGGACCACTGTTTCTGCTCTTCAAGTTCTAGTATTTGAAGTAACAAGACTTCACAAAGATGTAATAGTGATGTTCTCTTGATCCCTACCTCTGCTGCTGAGGGTGTGGTATCACGAAGATTCACAAAGGGCCAGGCATTGGACTTCGCTGAGTCCCCAAGAGGAGAGGGGACACAGCTGCAAGTGTACCTTCTCATCACAGGAAAAGACAAAAAGCCCGCTTGGACTTCTGTACCATCAACCCAAGGTTCGGGTATGCTTTCTTTCCCATGGGGTTTATCACTCGAGCCCCTGTCATTGGTTTGCTGCCAGGGGTCACCTGCTTCATCCTGCTTCAAGCCCCAGAAGCTGCTGGGGTGTCGCTCTCTGGCGCGGTGGGTGCAAGCACATACCTTTCATCTGCACGAAGTCCAGCTGGTGAATGGACTGCAGCAAGGAACTGTTGTCCAGACTCAAGTCGAAGTCAGTGGTCATCCGGGGCGTGAGCGTGCCTTTGCCCCACTGATCCTCCGTCAGGTGCACCCTCCTGATGAGTGCGTCGGAAATCTAAGCACAGCAGAGAACAACCACACAGCCTAAGAAATTGGACGCCACAGTTGGAATACAACACCTTTCCTGCCCACTCCTGGAGTCATGTTTCCCTCATACCCCCCTCCGGTCTCCAAGGACACTGTGTGGGAGAGGTAGAGCTTATTTCTTGTGACTAGAGTGACTGTCATTTATCATGCTCATCTGGACACTTTCGAGTTGGAGAGGAGACACTATAAATACCAGTTACCCTCCAGGGGGAGCCCTGGTGGTTTAGCGACTTAATGCTTTGGACTGAAAACTGCAAGGCCAGCAGTTCAAAACCAAGAGCTGCCCCTCAGTGGAAAAAGGAGGCTTTCCGTATAGATCAGCAGTTCTCAACCCCTTGGCGATGTGTGTGTGTGTGTGTGTGTGTGTGTGTGTGTGTGTGAAATGACACTTTGGTTACCCAATTCCTAACAGTAGCAAAATGACAGCTATGAAGTAGCAACAAAATTAATTTTATGGTTGGAGCGGTCACCACAACATGAGGAACTGTATTAAAGGGTTGTTGCATCAGGAAGTTTGTGAAGCACTGATACAGATTTATAGCCTTGCAAACCCTAAGGGACTCAGTCCTATAGGGCCCTTAAGAGTTAAACCGAGTCTTTATCGCTTTCCCTCAAGTTGATTTTGACATGTGGAGGAGACCTTGTGTAGAGAGCAGAACTATGCCCCGCAGGGTTTTCAAGGCTGTAATCTTTGGAAGTAGATCTCCAGACCTTTCTTCCAAGGCACCACCGGGTGGGTTCAAACCATTAACCTTTTAGTTAGTAGTTGAGCACTTACACCACCCAGGGACTTGATCTAATAGACCAACTCAAATAGTTAGCCAGACTATGACTGATCAATGAAAGACAACACGTGGAGAGGATGTTCTGTTGACCATTGGTTCATCCTGCCAGCAACCCCACTTTATACAATAGTGTAGAAAAGCTACATATGAGAATCTTAACCATCTTTGTATGGTGATCACTTTATCCTTTGGTAGGAAACTTTCCCACTTCACTTCTTATGTCCGGCCTCCCTCTATCCCATAGGCCAGTTTAGTAAAATGTGAGTTGGTGGGGAGCTGCTGTTCCTTAACAAAAGGCCCCTAATCACTGGGATTAAAACTTAAAGCAGAACTGGCTTACATCAGAACGTCTGCTAAGTCAATTAAAACTGAGGAAAACAGGCAAGAAAAATGTCATCCTCTAAGTGAAATCACTGGCTTTTTGACATACCTCGTGGGCTTTTAGTTCGACCTTTTTAGCTGGCAAACTTGTCCGGGATATATTCGTGGACAAGACCTTTATTCTTCAGGAAGGCAGTCACACTCTACTTTGGAAAAACTTACAAGGAATTATGGTACATGGTTAAACCTAATGCCCTGGTGGCAGGGATCTCCAGGAAGTCAATGGAACTCAGCAGATGGAAATGAGAAGGTTTCCCTTGAACCCAGGCCCAGGCAGACTTTGGAAGCCTGTCCTAAGCACCCTTGACTTGATCACCGGAGGCTCTGAGAGTTGAAACTAGTGGACACTGACCTGCAAAAAGCCACTGGGGTCATTTTCTTTGATCACCTCCAGGCAGTACTCCATGAGACCGGTGGTCTGGCGCAATTTCACCGTGCAATGAGAGATCTGATCTCTTACCACCTAGGATGGAGTGGAAAAGAGAACAGGTGAAGTTGGCGGAGAAGAAGCCAGGCTGTCAAACTGGAGCTCTGGAAGATTTCTTTCAAACCGGAATCCAGCGGCGTCATGCGGTGTGACAATGCTAATGAGACCCTGGTATGGTGATGTCTGCAGTCAACAGAGACTCTGGCTAAGGATGCTCCAGAGAAACTGAAAACAAAAGATAGCAGATGCTGAAACCCATATGGATTGTCGATGTTACTGACAATACTGACCCAACTCCCTCACTCTACTCTTTTTCGGGACGTGGCTCTCGACCCTCATGGGAGTTGCTCTCCTGGGAGAGAAGCTGTGGAGGAATGGCAAAGCAGCAGTAGCTGCCCGAGGTGCTGAGCTGCGGGAAATCAACACCCATCGGCTCCTGTCTTGGCCCACTCGCTTCCGAAGTGCCCAAAGCCATTTCATTCGGACTTGTTTGGTGGAGGGTGCAGAGGGCTGAGGTGAAATTTACCGAACAATGAGATCATAGCAAGGAGACGTGGGTAAGGGGAAATTCAGAGACAGTCCGCTCGGAGTCCCTGCTTCCTCTGAAAGGGGTTTGCAAGCCAGATCTACTTGCCAAGTGGTGGTTCTGTTTTCCCCTGGAGAGGACTCCCTCTGCAGAGAGAGCTGCTCCCCCTGAGAAGCTCCTTTGTCTGGTGTCAAAGCGCATGACTGTTCTCCAAAAGGCTCTTTCCTGAGAGCGCTCTTCTGTGCCAGAGGGCGCTTGGCTCTTGAAGTTCGCACTGCTTTGCAAAAAGCCCCAAAGGTACCTGCTAGTCTAGATTGTATGGAGAATAACTAGAAGGGCCTTTAATGATAATCCTGTTCTCTAATCAAACTGATTTTCTGCTCCTTTTAATTTTGATTGTATATGTATTTTCCACGAAAGATGATGATACCTAAGAAACAAGTGGAAAACAGATGGATAAAAAGCAATCAATTCCACCACCCCAAGGCAAAATGTTAAGGCGCGCTGGTGCTATGGTGGTGACCACTCCCGGGCTAGCAGCAAGGTCAGAGCTCGTGGTTCCCCTCAATGGGAGAAGGCTGTGGCAGGCTGCTTCTGTGAAGATCACAGTGGAGGAGACCTGTTCTTCTCTGTTCCCTACGGTCAGGAGGGGGTGGAATCCACTAGAAGGCGGCGGACTTTCTTTTTTGTTTAGTGCAAATTTTAAAACACTTTGATCTTTCCTTTTAGTTTTTTTTTCCTGGTGGCATAGTGGACTGCTAACCGCAAGGGCAGCAGTTCAAAACCGCCAGCAATTCTTCAAGGGAAATTGAGGCTGGGTGCTCCCCCAAATATTTACAATTCAAAGAAATTCAAGAGGGGAGCAGTTCTCCTCTGTCCAAAAGGGTAGCTCTGAGTGAGAATTGACTTGAAGGCAGTAGCTATTTAAAAAAAAAATCACTTTATTGGGGGTTTGTATATCGCTTATCACAATACATACATACATATGCTGTGCCAAGCCCCTTCACCTGCCTGCTGCCGTCATCATTCTCTAAATCTCTGCTTTTCTACTTGAGCCCTTGATGTCAGCTTCTCATCCTTCCCCCTCTGTCCTTGCTCCCCTCTCCCCAACAGTCCTCAATACTTTATAAATTATTATTGTTTTGTCATATCTTACACTGCCCGATGTCTCTCCTTGCCCACTCCTCCAACGTCTGTCCTCCAGATAGGAGGTTATGTGTAGACCCTTGTAATTGGCTCCCCCTCTCCACCCCACCTTCCCTCCACCCATCTGATAGCTCCACTCTCACTACTGACCCCGAGGGGTTCACCTGTCCTGGGTTCCCCATATTTCCAGTTTCCATCTCTACCAGTGTACCTCGTCCAGTCCAGCAGGGTTTGTAACATAGAATTGGGACCATGGTAGTTGTGAGGAGGAAACCTTCAGGAACTAGAGGAAAGTTATATGCTTCATCACTGGCAGTAGCTTTTTCGAAAACTTTCAATATTTAATTTATAGGAAACCTTCTAGTTGCTGTTATAGTACGTAACCATTGCATTCTCCACACACTTGGCACTCTCTTGCAAACATGTCCTACATTCCACCATCAATACATGTGACTGGAAACATGTATTGAGGATCAAATATCCCATTGAGTAGATAGGTCACAATTAACCATTCCTGTTCTCCTATTATTAGACATTAATGTTCCTACTAATCTGTTGACAACTCTCTCATTATGGTTGGTTTTGGACTGATGTCTTATTCGTTCTTTTTTACTTTCAATAAAAATGATTTTTATTTTACTCTATTACTTTTATCATTATTTTAATGATTTACTTTTAATAAAAATTAAAACAATGAATAAGACATAGAGATTAGAATCTCTTTATCAGGATGGATGAGAGAGACCAACTTTGATGTAAGATGATTTGTTTTGTGATTTTTTGGGGGGGGGGCAGTAATCGCCTTTAAATTCACAGGTTAATTTATTTTTCTTTATCATCCAGTGTGTTTTTGACAACCCACCACCTCCATCTGTTGGTCTAGGCTCAAGGAATGCAAATTAGTTCATTTTAAAAAAACTTATAAAGTAAACAAGAAAGTCAGGCTTTGCTTTTTTGGGGGAGGGGGACTCACAAGTCAAACATTTAAAGATGCAAGACAGATATTGCGGATGTGCTTCTCCTCACTGCTGCTTAAGGCTTAACTTAACGGTTCCCTGCAGACATCGTTGTATTCTAGTGGCCGGTGCATCGATACTGCCATGGAGCAGAAACCTCAGCCGTCCCTGGTCATTAACCCACGGAGTGGGGTGGAGTGTCTGAATAGCTACCATGTTCCAGATAGAAACCTTGTGAACAAAAGAGACTGCATTGTTGTGTTTACTTTTCAGAGGACGCAGTTCAATGATAATTTGATGAGCTAAGTATGTTAATGAATACATTATTCAGGCCTGATAAAATTCAACTTTTACAAATTTTCTCTTGAGCAAGTTTCTCATGTCATCAGTGATGATGAAAGAGCTGTCTGAGGGCTGGGGCTTTGAGGCCACTCTTAGAAAGTCTTACTGTTGCACTGCCAAGGGTTGGAAAGGTTCTGCTTTGGTGAGGATTTCTACAGCTCGTGCTTCCTGGAAGGGCTTAATATTTCTGAGTTCCTGGTTCTCAGTTCTCTTGCTATTATTGGTTTTGGTCCATCTTTTTAGATTTTAGTGAGTCATTCCACAATGACCTCAATGCCTATAATCAAAATCATTGGGAGGCAAATTGCCAGGATGGTGCTTTAGACTTGTCTCTTGAAGGGGGATGACAAGGCCACTTGTTCCTGTAAAAATGGACAGTCCTGGAAACCAGAAACATTGTACTGCATTGTCCCAATGGATTGTGCAGAGTTAGCGTGTTCTCCAAGGCAGTGGGTTTGCTGTGTGGCTCTACACAGTTGGTTTCTACTCAGAGCAATTCTAGGGACAACAGAATGAAATGCCCGCTGGTCCTGTGCCAGCCTCCCGATCATGGCAACATTTGAGCTCATGCTTGCAGCCACGATGCCAGTCCATCTTGTTGAGGCTATTGGTCTGTTTTTGCTATTTCCCTTCTGTACCAAGCATGATGTCCTTCTCCAGAGAAATGGGTCCCTCCTGATAGATACCATGTGGAAAAGCATATGAGGGCAGGTCTTGCCATCCTCATTTCTAAAGAGCACTCTGACTGCATTTCTTCCAGATTTGTTTGTTGTAGGGCAGTCCGTGGTGATTTCGCCATAACTCAAGGACATCAACTGTTCTTTGGTCTTAATTATTCATTGTCCAGCTTTTGCATACCTATGTGGTGATTCAAAAGACCCCGATGATCTGGGCTAGGTGCATTTTGGTTCTTAAAGGGATAGCTTAGAATATCAAAAGTGTCCAGTCAAGTGTCTTTATGGATCTTCTATTTGCCGATGCTTTCAATCTTCACAATCATCTATTTCTATTTGGCAGTTATTATGGAGAGCAATTCTTAGGAAACCTAACCATGTCACTTTCTCCTTGAGTGATGCATTTCTGTGTCCTTGGTTAGGGAACATCATGGAGACCCTTGGCAACATATGCTTGTAGATCACTGGACTCAATGTTTCCTTTTCTTAGGAAATGTGTGACAGGGAATGACCTAGATAGGGGCTGGAAAACAAATCTTTGTGCTTTCATCAGTATGAAAGCCTAAATCAGCTCTCCTGGGATAAAAAAATTAATCTGTAGTCCACAGTTTATGGAAGGCTTTTACAATTTTATCACCTGAGTCACCATCTGCTCTGAATGGTTAAACCTATCAATTATTTGAAGAGTTTTATTTTGTTAAGTGGCAAATTTATAAAGGTCATTTCTTGAGTCAAGACTTGTCACTGACACCTATTAGGAAAAGGGTAGTGTGACAATGGAATGCTGTGTCTGTTTGAATTCACAGGCTTTTTCAGTAGTATACAGTAGCCATGACAGCACACACTGCACCAATGTCAAATGTTATTCTATCAAACACATTGCCCCATTTCATCTGCCCTCCTCCGTGAGTGCACATGATACAACACACATGAAGAACTAATGGTGAATGAAGAGGGATTTTATTATATTATCCAGTTTTGATGTTGACACCTTTCCCATTCCTACCTGCCACCTGGAAAATGGCTCTTTAAATTTTCTTCGCTATTTTTTTTCATTTTAATAAATACTTTTTCTTGTAATAGTGTTTCTCATGATTTTTTTGGGGGGAGGTATCTCACTGGTGAATTTTTAGCCTAAGTAAACATTAACCCCACGCCTCTTCTCTTTTAGGGATGCTATCTTAAATATAATCTCTAGTATCATCCTGTTATTATTTGAGGTAATTTCCCCAAAGCATAGGCTGTCTCCCTCCCTCCCCTATTTCAGGTATTGCTATTTTTAGATATTGCTGTTGAATCAGTCCCAACTCATTAGAACAACAGAACAGGACGCTGCCCAGTCCTTTGCCATCTTGACAATTGTTGCTCACAGATGCAGCCACGGGGGCAATCTGGCTCACTGAGAGTCACCTTCCCTACTTGGCACCGCTAAGAAAGAAATACAAGGGGTGGCTTGTGTTAGTCTGGGTAGACTAGAGAAACAAATCCATAAACAAACATCTGTATATAAGGGAAAGGTTTATATACAAGAGAAATGGAACATTGAGAAAGCATCCCAACTCAATCCAGTCCAAGCTCACATATCCGATACCGGTCTATAAAGTCTCCTTCAGATTCACGAGGCACATGCAATGATGCCAGTGGGTGCAAAGTCTTGTGTATCCTTGGTGGTGGAAGCATCTTAGCTTTGGCAGGGGTCTCTCTGTAGTTTCTCAAGCATCTCAGCATAAGCAGGAGTCTCTACGTGGTTTTTCCATCTTCAGAGGTCCGGTTCCATCAGACCATGTGGCTTCTCTTCTGGTTCCTCCAGTCTCCAGGACTCTGGGTCTATCAGCATGCTGCCATGTTGTCTTGTCAGTGGAGCATCTCCAAGAGACCGAGCCATGAGTCTCTCACCTCCAAGACGAAATACCACGAGATGTCCCCACATTCTCAGGAGAAAGCCATGTCCACACAGAGGTCTCATTGGCTATCTCCAGATTGACAGCCTAGACTCTACCCTTACACTCCCAGTCATGAAACTGACACCAGAGTGCATGGCTATAACAAATAAAAACTCACCTTTTAGAGGTCCACACTCAGGGCACAAGCTTTAAGGGAGTGCTTTCTTTGTTGACTCTAGAGGGACATCCCAGTCTCTTCTGCTGTTTCCTGGTTCCTTGGAGATCTCCGTGCGGTTGGCAGTAATCTATGCACATCTCTGATCCTGTCGATCACTTGTTAAGTTTCTTTTACATCAAATGAAATGGACACGGGTGTGTTCTACACTGATCCCGTCTCACTAGCATAGCAGACAACCCATTTCCGAATGGGATTGTAACCAGTCATAGAGAACAGGGCTTACAACATATTTTTTGAGGACACAATTCAATCCATAATAGAAGAACTTTTTCAATGACTCTCCCCCAAGGTATGAGGTCCTTCTCTAGGGACTGACCCTTCCAGCTCACATCCCCAAAGAATAGTCTTCCCCAACCCCCGCTCCTTTCGCATCACTGCTCTGGTGGGAGTAGGAGGCCCAGCCTTGCTCCTGGAGAGCTGCTGCTGGATTTGAACCGCCAACCCTGTGGGCCACAGTCCTGCACACAACCACCGCACCACCAGGGCTGAGCTAAAGAATAGTCTTGTCCTCCTCACTTCTAAGGAACATGCTTGCTGCACTTCTTCCAAGACAGATTTGTGTGTTCTTCTGCCAGACCTTGATACATCTGTTCTTCTTTAACCATTGCATAATTCAAATGCATCAACTCTTCTTCAGTTTTTCTTGCTTATTGTCCAGGCATGTCAGGTGATTGAAAACACCTTACTCTTTATGTGGCATCGTTGCTTTTGGGTATTTGACAAGTGTCCTTTGCAGCAGAGTGCCCCCGTACAATTTAACTGCTGCCTCCCTGGCACTGATTGTGGAATCCAAGTCAACTGAAACCCTTGACCATTTCAATCATTTCTCCATTTGTCATGCTGCTGCTTATTGGATCAGCTGTGAGGATTTTTGCTGTCTTTATATCGCAGTGTAATCTGTATTGAAGAATGGAGTTTAAAAAAAAAATCTTCATCAGCTGAGCCCTGGTGGCGTAGTGGTTGTGCGCGGGACCGCGGCCCACTGGGATGGAGGTTCAATTCCAGCAGCGGCTCCACAGGAGCAAAGGCTGGGCCTCCTACTCCCACCACTAGAGGGCAGTGATGCCCCCCCCCCAAAAAAAACAGCAAAACAACAAAAAAAATCTTCATCAGTAAGTACGGCAAGTCCGCTTTGCTTTCTGCTGGTAAGTTTGTGTCCCGCAGACTTGAAAAATGACTACTAGTCTTTTAGGAGTGGGAGTTACTACACATCATGTCAGGTCATGTCCCAGGATGACAAAATGACACCCTGAATTTTCTCATTTGTGAACTTTAAGTGAAGCGATTTGGTTGCTACAGTCATCTGGTAAAATAGAAAATCTCCTTTCTTCTTTACACTAGACTGAGTATTATGATGACATATAGACACTAAAACACCAACCAGGCAGTTGTTCGCCATTTGATGAGTCTGTTTGTGTCATAGTGGAACTATGGGCTCTCGTTTCTCGATGACTAATTTCGGGTGTGGGTGGGAGGCTTGGGGAGCAGAGCCCTCGACCTTCCTTTTGAGGCCTCTCTGGTGGACTCAAACTTTAGTTTACTAGCCAAGTGAATTCACTGTTCTCACCAGCCAGACACTCCAGCACAACTTGGAGGCATTTAAATTAAGGAGGTGTGTTTTTAACTTCTCACATGGTTACAAGCTAATCCATTTTCCAGTCTCCTGATGCTATCCTCTGTACTAGTGTAATTAATTCACACATACTGACAGCTAATCATTTTAAAGACAAGTCAGAAGAAGTGCGTTGGCTTTTTAATCAAGCAAAAGGCCAGTTAAAGCTATTAATTAAATAAAACACTCGCCTGTTTTGAGGCAGTCTTGAGATGTTACACAGTAGAGTTGGGAACTTTCTATTGCAGAAGTGTGAATACCACCAACAGTTTTATCACTAAACATTGTAACTATCACACCAAGTATGCTTTCAAAATACAGACTACTATATATTGTACATATTAATTTATGAAAGAAAAGGTATATTTGGCGAGATAAAGCATATTGATATGGTCCCTCTACTTTTTCCTAACACACACATACACACCCCACTTTTGTAGCGTGTGAGGCACAGTAAGGCAAAGCAGATTCATGCTCAGAGTCTATCTTGGGTACCAAGTCTGGCCTTAGACAAAGGGAATTTGAAAAGTTTTGTGGATGCCCTTGATAGGTGCTGGCAAATCAGTGTTAAGTGTGTTTCCTAAACTCCATGAGCCCCTAACTTAGGTGAGCTCCAGCTGAATGAGTGACCCTGGCTCTCTGTCCCATGTGGCTCCTCTGGTGACTTTTGCTTTCTCATGGTGGGAAGTCAGCAATCACAGAGTCTGCCAAAGGGATTCCTCATGAAGGGTGGGTTTGTAATCAATACGAGTGCAGTTAAATTACTAAAGCCGACCCCTGCAAACTTCTGCTGAGGGCAGTTGAAGGTTTCTGGTGGTGCCCGTGCGGGGAACAAATTCGCTTCTTGTAGCTCATGACTGACTTAAAATTGTTGCCTTTTCTGTCTACTAATGGCTATAGCCAGTTATATCACATCTATGTTTAGCTTCTTTGTGAGTATAGAGAAGCTTCCTTCCCCTGCATGATTCTGCTGCTTTGAATCAAAAAAACATTTCCTTACTTTGAAGCAGGGGCAACACAGCTGATGGAAGCAGTTGACAAGCCAATAATACTCCTAATGTAAATTTGTACTCTTAATGATATAATCGCATAGTTGGTTTTTGCAGACTTAGTCAGATTCTAACAGGCAATACATGGTAAATAATAAAAATAGGATGACATCAATGATAATTAATGATTCTAACAATACCTGATGATACATTAGGGCTCAAAAGCAAGTACTCTATAGATAGCAACTATTTGCATATTTTGTAACTATTAAAGCTCTATAAAAACTCTATTTTAATGACCTTTTGGCATCATCTCTGGTAATGTAGCAACAACTCATGGAAGATGAAATTTTTTAACTTTCCTATTTAAGTTTATTCCTAATATTTTATCTTTGGGGAGCTGTTGTAAAGGGGATTGTTTTTCTGATTTCCTTTTCAGCGTTCTCTTGGAGGAATCCAGGTGAGTATTGCATGCTGAACTTGCGCCTACTATCATGCAGAATCCTTGGATTAGTTCTGGTAGATTTCTCATGGATTATCTGAATTTCCTAAGTATGGAATTATGCCATCTGTGCATAAGGATAGTTCTACTTTTTTTCTGACCTATTTGGGTGCTCTTATAAGCTCAAAAATATTTTCTTTCTCTATAGCTTTCTGCTGTTTGCTTCAGTTCACCATATTCTGACAAAAGATATTTCACTCCTGGCAATGTAAAAAATGAAAGTATAGTCTTAACTGTAATTTACATTTAGACATTATTCCTAACATATGACCACATCTGCATAAGTGTCAGTCTTAGCTCAGTGAACTGTGTGAACTCTTATAAACCCCAAATCCATTGTCATCAAATCAATTTGAACAGACTCTGTCGGACACAGTTGAATTGGCTTTCCTAGGTTGCCATACTAATGGAAGCAGACTGCTCCATCTCCTTCCTCTTGCCGAGTGGCTGATGAGTTTGATCCTCCAAACTTTTTGTCAGCAGTCAACACTTACACTCTGATCAGTGATAAACTCGTGCCACCTAAAGAACTTCCCAGACTCAGGGACAGTCATATCCCTTTGCAGTGCAGTGAATTATCTAATCTGACCCTTCTAGTCATAGTCTTTGTGATTCCTACAAGTGACTTTTTTTTTTCCTGATGGGTTTGGGTAGGAGAAGGTGGGGGAAGATACTGATCAAATGACGTGATTCAGCTGTGTGTGATTGTTAATGGGCTAATTGTGATCACCATCCTCCTGGGTATAAAAACAACCATCGCAGAATGGTTGTTTTCTTGTTTCTCAATGAGAGTCAGAGTGGAGTGCATTCTTTGAACCCTGAGGTACCTGAATAGCGAACCTTCTTGACCCAGGAAACAGTTTTGACAGAAGAGAAGTGGCAGCAGCAGAACCAAGAGCCAGAACGGTGGACTTACCAGCACACAGAGTACGTAAAGCTGTGTGCCTTTGGACAAGAAGCTGCCTTGGGGACTGGGATGCCTCCCTGCATTTAATTGGGGGAGGTAGATGCGCTGACCCACCGAGCTATGGCTGAGCCTTCTGATGCAGTGGGCATGCTCTTTGGACATTTATCGGCAGCCCCAAAATAACTCTGTAATATTACATGAGTAAGGCAGAGGTCAATGGGCCTTGTGCCTAAGACAGGGTTCAGAAAACTCTTGATACCGAAAAGCCAATCCTGTCCATCCTGACAACTTTAAAATCCCTCCAGAGTCTTCCTTAAGTTTCCCCAAACAAATGAAATCACTGTGATCTGAGATAATAACCTTCAAATGTTTTCAATGTTACTTCAGAGCTGCACATTCCCCTGAAAGAGCCACACAGGGCTCACAAGCTGCAGTTTGATGACCACTGGCCTAAGGGATCAGAGATCAGAGAGGGAAATGTTTTGCAGGCTGAGCAGAGAAGAGGCTGTCATGTCTGAATAATTGTACTCTGAGCTTTTGTGCCCCATTAGCTCCCTTAATAAACCCCACAATTGTGGGGTATTGTCTGTGAGGTCTGGGTGGCCACTGCAATGAATCATAGAATCCAGGGGAGAGCAAGCCTGCCGTGCGAAGTGTGGTTGGAGCATGGAGAAAGGTCTGACCCCGTCTCACGGAAATCGGCCTTGGCCAACTAACTGATGCTGCTGAGGAGTGTGATTTTCTTTCCCCCTTTGTGTCTGGAGCAGGTCACCCCCCTACCATTTCCTTTTTGGACAGTCTGAACACAGAGTTATGGAAACGGAGCCCTCTGGGAGTCCTTCTTTAGTGTGCTACATGAAACCATAGCTCTAAGGGTGCTGCTGAGCTGATTGTGATTCACGGTGCTCCCCTGTGCTTCAGAGGAGGGCCATTTGCATATGGTTCTTCAAGGCTGTCCTCTTGCACACATTGATCTCCCACTGTTCTTGTATGAGGCCACGGGGTGGGGAGTGGGGGGATTTGAACTGTGAACCTTTGGCTGAGAAGCAGAGGGCAGACTATTTGCACTAACCCAGGGAATTACACTTACGCTGTCCAGTCAAGTCCAGCCCAGGAGACCCGGTGTGCGCTGAGTGGAACTGCCCCCATCGGGTTTTCAAGTCTGTGACCTTTTCAGAGCCGGTATGCTGTGATATTTCTGAATGGGCTCAAACCCCAAACCTTTCAGCGGGGGAGACAAGTGCATAACTGCACTTGAATGCCGCTCTAAGAGTCTTACAAGGTCCTGTGGAGTGAGTACGACTGCTGTCCTTATTTTATATGCGGGGGAAGGAGTTGAGCAGACCTAGCAAGCAGTGCTTCGTGTCCTTGTCCCTGGGTCTCTCCAGCGCAGGACCTGGCTCCCTCACCGTTCTGTTCTCGCTCGCCTCCAACTGCGCAACTATCGAATCTGCTTGAGCAGCCAGTGCTTTCCCCGCGGGCCGTGAGCAGATTATAAATACGGGGTCAAGACGTACGAGCTTCCCAGCCTCCTAGGCTTCTGGACTCCTGAAGAATAAGAGCCGCCAGCAAAACACACACGCAACTCCCCCCTTTGTCAACGGAACGCAAGCCCCCAGAGAACGCAGCCAGAAGGAAACGGAAGACCCGAAGACTATTCCCAGAGGATTGTGAGCCATGCGCCAGCCAACAATGACATAAAGGAGTACTGGGCTTGGCAAGTGATGTCTGTAAAAGACCAGTTTTTTTTTCCCTCTCTCACAAATCTGAGTAGCAGTGGGAGGGACAAGAAAACAATCAGGGAGGGGGGAGGGTGCGGGAGGGGGAGGGGAAAGGAGAGCGGAGGCCGTCATGGCGGCAGCAATATCAGTGACTGTTTCTAGAGGCAGTGACAGAGACAATCGGCTGAAAACAACAGAGAAGCAATTCGCGGGAGGCGGAAGCCAGAACAGCCTTGCCTCCGTGGGGGACAACCAGCCACCTGTCCTTCGTTTCTGCAGCCCTCGAAGCCCCGTGCAAGGACGCGACCCTCAGCAGGGTGGAATCAGGGCAGGCAGCTGCCTCTTCTCAGGAGCCCCCAAGGGCATTAGTAGCGTGCGATGCCAGGGAGGTCCACTTCACATGGGCCAGAGGAGAAGGGGTGGGGGGTGTAGTGGCTGGAACACAGAGTCCCAGCGACGCACTAAAGTCATTCCATGCCATCTGCATCTCCAGTGCAATCCCAAGGCTGACTTTCACAGCCCAGTCCAGCAGAGGCAACCCAGGGGTGGGGGTGGGGGTGGGGTGCTTTCCCATCCCTCTGCTGTCCTTCAATACTCATAAGGAGGAGCATGTTCTCACTTTTGACTCCCTCTTCCACTGTGATTGGTGCCCTTTATCTCTCCCAAATCTGGAGTGGTGACTGCAGCCATGCCAAGACTTTATCCCAAATCACTCACTGTGTTCTATTTCAATGTCTATTTCTAAAAGCAATAGCAGAAAATAAAGTCCCTCATAAAAAGGTTAAAATTTACCATTAGCTAGTATGGAAAACCCCAGATATCCAGCTCAATTCCCTAAGACAATGCAATGCAAGTGGATCGATGTGTGTGTGTGCGTGCACACACACATGCATGCACACAGCTACAACTATAATATTATGGGTTTCCAAAGAGTGTTAAAAATCATACTATAGCAACAAGCTTTTAGTAATGTTAAGACAGGAGACACAACTAGAAAGCACAGATCACCATGCCAAACGGAATGGAGCAAGACCACTGTGCTAATCATGGTCTTCTTCCTTGACAGGCCGGAGATTCCTGCAGGCGAGAAGGTAAGTGAGCCATTATTAACACCTTCTGTGGGGTGCTCTCTGCCCCCTACAGGTGCAAGGCATTTTAACATTACTAGAAGGTCTACAGCATTGGAAACCTGAGGCTCTTCCTCAACCTGGACTGGTGTCAGCTGTGTGTATGATTTCTCTTTCCCACTTAAGTTCCACAGGGCAGGATTCACCTCCTCACCCACCTCTGCTCTCTCTGCAGCCCTCGGCTAATAGCCAGTATGCATTAGATACCAACTGACTGACCGACAGGCAACATGCAGGGTGTGTGTGGGGGAGACCTATGCCTTCTCCCTGCAGTGTGCCAGCAAGTGGCAAGCAAACACAGTGGCTTAGATGATGGGCCTGGTTCATTTGGACACACACGTACAGAGGAACTATAGTCACCATTCCATTAATCTCACCACCCCCTTCTTTCTTATTTGGAACTTATAGAAGCCCCTCTGCTACTGATTTTTCAGAAGTAGATCACTGGTAGAACCAAACCTTTGAATAGTAGCAAAGGGTGTTGACTGTACCATAGAACAAAGGCTAGAACTGCTGATGGTAGATGGATCTTGTCTGAAAACAGAGAATACCCAAAAGACATTATTTGTATTTTACGTACAATGCAATTCAGTATTCAGCTGTGTGGCTCAAAAAAAAAAAAACATTTCAAAGAATGAGAGTTCCAGAACATTTCATTGTCTCATGCAGAATCTGTATATAAAGCCAGAGATGGTTGTTTGAACAAAATAATGAAATGTTGTCTGATTAAAAAAATTGGGATAGGTGTATGTCATGGTTGTATCTTTTCACTATACCTATTCAGTCAGTATGAAGAGCAAATAATTTGAGAAGCAGGCTAATATAAATAAGAACATAACTTCAAGAGTGGATGAAAACTCATAAATAACTTGTGATATGTAGACGACACAATCTTCCTTGCTGAAACTGAACAGAACTTGAAGCACTTAGTGTGAACGATCAAAGACTACAGCCTTTGGCATGGATTCCAATCAATATAAGGAAACAAAAATCCTTACAGTTGAAACAATTAGCAACATCATAAACAGAGAGAAAAAATGTCCAGGATTTCATTTTATTTGGATTCACCATAAATGCTTATTGAAACATGAAGCGATGTGTTACACAGGTCGAACCTGCTGCAGAAGTCCTCTGAACCATTTTAGAGGGTAAGGATGTCACTTTGGGGACTATGGTGTGCCTGAGCCAAGTCATGGAATTTTCAGTAGCCTCATAGGCATGGGAAAACTGGACAGTGAATAAGGGCAGCTGGAGGAAAATGGACTCATTTGAAGAGTGTTATTGGAAAGGAATAGTGAAATGACCATGGGCTGCTAGAAGAACAAACACATGTATCTTGGAAGAAGTACAACCAGCTTGTTTCTTAGAAGCGAGAACAGTGAGACTCTGTCTCTCACATTTTGGACATGTCATCAAGTGGGACCAGTCCCTGAAAAGGACATCGTGCTTGGCAAAGTAGAGGGTCAGCAAAAGAGAAGTCTGCCCTCCATCAGATGGACACAGTGGCTGCTTCAATGGGCTCCAGCCCCGTCATGGAGGCGAGGACGACTCAGGATTGGACGGTGCTTTGTTCGGTTGTACATTGATTCGCTGCCAGTGGCAAATGACTGGATGATCCCTAACAACAATGGCCTCGTAGAGTCATTATAAAGAATAAGTGTATTGATCCCTGTATTAAAGGTTTATTCTGCGGCCTTCAGGAAAGTGTCCCCAAATGTTAGCCCTTCCTGTTATTAGCACTTTAGATTGACTATGCAAGATGGTTATGATTTGTTTCCAGCTAGGCAATTGCAGAAACAAAGTCTTTTTTTTGGTGGGTGCATCCCTGCCCTCTGGTGGGAGTAGGAGGCCCAGCCTTGCTCCTGAAAAGCTGCTGCTGGATTTGAACCGCCAACCCAGTGGGCCACAGTTCTGCATACAACCACTACGCCACCGGGGCTTAGCCCCAGAAACAAGTCTTGTAGTATCGCTAGATTTCAATTCAGATAAAAATGAATCTAGAAAATTTTTCTTTAGCTCTAACCTGTTGTCCTTGTTACTATTAGGTAGTGCTGTGTCAGCTCTGCCCCTGTGCACAGCAGAAGGAAGCATTGCTCGGGCCGGTGCCATTGGGACAAGGATTCCTACGCCTGAAGCCCATTGATGCAGCCACGGTGTCAGTCCAAGATATCTTAGAGGACAATACTTATCAGGCAGAGCTAGCTCCCAGATGGTTTCAGGTAAATCAGCATGATTAATATCCACTTGGCACACTTGTAAGGAACTTTCTGGGCCCCCATTTATGTTGTTCAGAGGAATTACTGCATACAACGTCATGAAACATAGCCAATGTCCCTTTAAGAAGTTCAGAACCAAATACCTTGCTCGTAGACATTAGATAAGGGGATCTAGAAACTGACAAGCTAGGGAAGCCATTGACGTTGAATTTCCTTCACGGGAGACTTGGTGAGTGACCCAGGGCACTAGCCATGAAGGGTGCCTCAATAGGAAGGTCTGTGCCTTCTTCATGACCTGCCAGTGGAGGCTCCCAGGCCATGGAGAGAAGGGGGTACCTCTTGAGGGTTTGAGTTCCTTCTGAGGTGGGCCTGGGAGTGTTGCACCTGCTGCCTGATGACAATTATGGACACTCTGTTAAGAGCACTAGGCTGACCAACTCTGACTCCCTGCCCCAAACCAACAGTCTAGGGCTCTCTGAGTATTAAAGCCCAAGACCCTTTTTTCTCTTCTGGCTCAAATCCCAACATGAAGACATGCAATTTTCTTAACCCTCCCACAGGCAGCCTCAAATACCTCCCCTGCAGGGCCCTGCTGTCTCTTGTCCTGATAAGATCGCGCTGGGGCAGTCTTCCAGGTCACATCACAGAGGCCTGGCAGAGACTGTGCTGGCAATCAGGTCAGCAGACTTCATCCCCAGGCCCAGCTCCTGCAAGTGACTTTATGACTTTGACCCCATTATCACCGCCTGGTTTCCTGCTTGTCTTGACTCCACAGGCCCGCTCTGAGTGACGGTGGGGCTTTCGCAGAGACTGGGGAGAAAGTTTATCTAAACTGCTCTGACTCAGGGGGAAGGAAGAAGCAAGGTAGGGATCCAGACCTGCTTTGAGAAGTCACTGTGGATGCTATAGCAGGACCCTAGAGAGGAGGAGGCTCTTTTTCTTTATGATTCCGCTGGTCCCCTGGTCTCATGGTGGTCCCAGACCTGAAGACTTAGCAACTCAACTTGCTTAGGGGTCCCGATGGCCAGACTGGCTGCTGCTCTTGACCGAGCCGCACATCCTCTTTAGTAACTGGTTTCTTGCCATGGTCTGGGTCTACTCACAGACTGTGATATGAGCCCTGCTTTTAGAGAGACTGTCTTGTGTCTTAATTCTTGAACTCCTTCCTTTGTGCACATTCTGGAGCCACACCTGTTAGAGCTGGGATCTCCTCTGTTCTTTGGGGGCGGGTTCCTGCTTTGAACCTGCTAGCACCCACAGTTAATTCTGATGCACAGACCCCTATGTAGGTCTTCAGAAGCTATACGTCTGTACAGGAGCAGACAGCCCTGTCTTTCGCCCATGACGTGGTTGGTGGGTGTGCAAAGAGGACTTTGTGGTTAGCTGTCCGGCGCTGAACTGGCAGCACCACCAAGGCTCCTTTTGAATATGCTACATGGCTAAGAGTTGGGGTGCTAGCTGCAAAGTCACGGTGTTCAAGTCCACCGGTCACTCCTTGGGAAAGAGAGGAGACCATCTGCTCCTGTGAAGATTTACAGTCAACCCTTGGGAACAGGCCTGCGCTGTCCATGCGGTCGCCATGGGCTGGAATCAAGCTGGCAGCAATGGATGTGACGGGCATTCTCTGCTGAGTCACCCATTCTTCTAAGACTGTTCACTCACCATGTTGCTTTCTGGTAAGTCAGCTTCATGAAGCTGATTGCTTAGCTCTCAATAGATGGTTTATGGTATTTCTCCTCCCTCGACTCTAACCCAAGGTCCATACTGTGCCTTAACCCACCACTGCCCTCTGGTAGCCTCTCAGATGCTTCCTGACGATCTCTGTGGACCTCTCTCGTTTGGCCACTGCTGTATCTCCTCCTTCTGCCTCTTCCTCCCTCTTCTGCATTGTCCTCACAGCTCAAGACCCTGCTCTCCTGGGACAACGGACGGCACATCAGATGCCGCCAGCGTGACCAGCTTTTTAGCAAACCCGGACTCAGACTTTTCATCGTGGATTCTATTGGATGAGGACAAGGGTCTGCACAGCTGTCCAAATGCAGAGTTCGCTCCTGATGCTATTTGCTTTCTGGAAAGTCTAGATTCCATTTCCCAGTTCGAAGCTATGCTTCTTCTTCTGACCACCCTGTCTCAAATCCCAGCCTCCCTCCCACAGGGCCCCTCTCCTGCTGCAGGCCTCCCTCAGCTGTTGACCCCTCCTCCTGTCTTAGCTTACTGATTTGACTGCAGTATAGCTTTCCTGATAGAAGGTGAGCCCCATGAGGACAACTTATTTATTTTGACTTTATTATCCCTCTGTGCAGATCAGTCTCCAGAAACCTGCCCCACCATGTGTGTTAGGTAAATGAAAGCATGTACAGTGAGGAAGGGATGTATCTACAGTTTTCTGGCCAGCCCTCTGGCCAACAAAGGCTGTGGGCAGCTTGCCCTCTGTCCAGAAGATGGACTTCTCCTAGCCTGCCTATCGTGACTCCTGGACGCTGGGCTTAGGAGCATGCTGGCTCTGTACCTGGGACAGCACTCACCTTTAGCTTGTGCTCATGCTCCTTGTTGACACGGGCGAGCAGCTGGGCCTTCCTTCTGTTGAGGGCGTCGATGAGGGCGTCGCACTGGGCCACCAGGCAGGCTTCAAACTCCACGTTGTTCTCCTGCACGAGAGAGCACATCTCAGCTGCAAGGGCCTGGGGTCCGCAGGATACCCGAGACAATTGAGCTCCTCCTCAACTTAGCACTTCCACTGTTGGGGTACCATCTCCGTTGAGAGGAATGAAGGGAATTCTGCCCATCACTCACAAGGAGCATTGCTTTTTGCAGTAAATGTGAACAATTTTATTCTACAATGGCATTGCTTTACTTCACATTGAGCTCCATGGGATACATATTTGACTTGACATGTTCAGTTTCCCCCCCAGAAAATCACCTTCCCAGTTCAAATGATGTCAAGCAAGAGACAGCCTCAGTGTGCTGAGTTGAACCTAACTCCCCTTGAGGGGTGATGTTTGTTCAGCTCGCTATGGCACAAAGCAGCCCAGGAAAGACAGATTAAACACAGGGGAAGAAAGAGAAGAATGGCACTGGTCCATATTAAGCAGTAACCCAATGACAAAGGAAACTTTTGAGAACAACAGAGGCAAAAGTCCTTGTTCATATCATTGCGAATAGCAAGTCGCGAGTAAAGGGAGGTCATGAAGAACCATGGGTGCACGTTATGAGCGGGAAGAATCACTGCTGGTGAATTGTGCTGGAGAAGAATACTGAAAGTCCCCGGGACTGCTCAAAGGCCCAACCAATCTGTCTTGGAAGAAATACAGCCAGCGTGCTCCTCCAAGGCAAGGACTTTGTCTTATTCGGGACAGGTTTTCAGGAGAGAGCCGTCCCTGGGGAAGGACATGAGGCTGGGTGAGGTAGCAGGGCAGGCCAAGAGAGGAATATCCTTCGTGCGATGGATTGGCACAATTGGCACCTCAGCGGGCTCCAGCACAGGGACTGGTGAGGAGGGCCCAGGACCAGGCGGGGCTTCAGCCGGTGGTGTTGGGGGCTGCTGTGGATTGGAAGCAACTAGATGACAACCAATGACAATAACAGCAGCAGCAGGCATCCCACCACTGCAAAAACCAGACACGACCACACAGCTCGTGGGAGGAAAGTAAGCATGTGCTGTCTGAGGGAGGGTGCTTCCACGTGAGGCTTAAATGCTGCCGCTGAAATTTCTACTTGATTTAAACCTGTTAATGCCACAGTCACTTCTTTGAAATAGCTCCCTGTGTTGTAAGGTAAGTCTTACCACGCGATGTATGTAACTTTGAGTTGGAAGTCATAATCTGATTAAAAATGAACGTGTAGCCAATGAGAGCTGTACTCTGTCTTAGTTCTGATCCATGTTGCATCATATCTGGTGTACTACCAGTGATCTATCTGGATTGAGGTCTGCTTTAGGGTGGCAAGGGCGCACTGCCTGGCCGCTGTCTTATAGACAAGTGTGCAGTCTGTGGGGTGTTTGCATTTATAAGCCGTTCTTAATCAGATGCTGCCAACAACGTGCAGTGATTCTTAACATAATCCAATCCATTATAAGTGCATGCAGAGAGCTTAGGATTTATAACACGCATTTTGGGTAGGGAAGGGGAGAGACATCATTCAAGCTATAACACTCACCTAAGCACTAACAGCATGTCAAAAACAGCATCTAATTGAGTACAAGGTGGGCTTTGCCTTTGGAGCTGGCAAGAAGGATGGTAGGGATAACTTGGCCTATCAAATGTTCTTCTATTCTAAAAGTCCTAAAGAATTATGTCTCATTATTTGAGAGTCCTAGACTAGTAGGTATTCTCAAATGCAAATTCTTCTTGGTATGGGATGTGCATAAGTAATTGCGCAAATAATAGCTTCTACAACTGCTGTTTTGATTTTCACAGCAATTGCTTTAGCGTTCTCAGAGAAATCCCATGGGAAGCAGCATTCAAGAGCTCTCTGTGCCAGCAGCTCTCTGTATGCGTGTGTGGCAGTGGGGTGGGTGTGGGTGTGGGGGCCTACTTGTGGAAGGGTAGTGCTAACTCCATTACAGACTGAGCAGGCTTAGAGCAGAAGAAAACTCTGTTCTGATCAAGAGGAAAAGGTAGGGATAAGATGGGAGCTGTGCATTTTATGCCGGAACAACCAAGGACAGGGCTGATGGATAAGCTTGTTGCTTTGGAAGACAGAAGGAGGTGCAGTGCCATGAGGTTGTTAGGGGCTGGGGGCCCTGCTATGGAGACAAAGGCCAAAAAGAGGCAAAAGAATCAGTGTGTGATGTTTCAAAAGAGTCTGTTCATCCTCGACACAGGGTGAGCAGTCAACCAGAAAGCCACATTCCTGGAAGCCAGAGCTACAGGCATTTCCAAGGGGCACACCTTAACACATTAGAATGGTCAACAAAGCAGAGGGTCATTATCTTCGCATCTCATACGCTTCATGGCTTCTCCCTTTTAGCTATGATTGGAGAATTTACGATCTCTTAAATGGTGGTGGATCCACTGGTGGTTGTGTTCAGCTGAAGCAATCTGGAATGTGAGGCGCCAGGAGACCTTGGTTAAAAAATGAAATCTTGAAGAATTTGAGTGTTTAAGCAGAAGGAGAAACAATACTATGGATCTCAAGGGAAGGGGGAAAGTAAAGAAAGAAAGGCCATACAGTCAATTGTGATTGGTTTTATAAAATTGAATAAGACAATCTTTTTTTAACAAGGTACGGGATGGGGGCTGCGAACCAGGCAGAGTGACGTAAAGGGCTTTAAAAACTCAACAACGGGGCTGATCCCCGGTGGCGTAAGTAGTTGAATTCGGCCTTGGCGGTTCGAATCCAGCGGCAGCTCTCAGGAGCAGTGCTGGGTAGCTCCCACGACCACCAGAGGCAGTGATGCCATAAAGAAAACACAAGAAAAAAAAACAAACCCCTCAACACTGACGAACTTGAATTCACCAAGAACTAGGCCTCTTTCTAAATATATTTCAGAGCATCTCAGGACCTAGGATATAGCAGAGTTACCCTCAAGGGTTTCTAAAATGCTCATCTTGATGGAAGCTGGTTGGTACACCTGTCTCTTGTGGAGCAGCTGCTTGGCTTAAACGGCCAACCTTTGGTGAACAGCTGAGAATGTGAACCCCTGGGCTCCTTAAACACCCCGCCAGAAGGGGGATATTTGAAACTGGTTTGTGTGTGTTTGCATGAATTAGATGAGACATAGCAGAAAAAAATAAATAGGAATTCTTCACAGCATAAAAACAGAGGAAATTACGAATCATACAGTAGACCATCACATCGTAAGCCATAAGGGCTGGGTGTCCTTCAGGTGAGGTCAATACCTGGATCTGCTGGACCATGTTTCGCAGCTGCACCAGGAACTCCTTGGCTTCTTTGGCCCTGTCTGACAGCCCGTTCAGTGCCTGGGAGAGCTGGCTCTGCGAAGAGAGAGAAGGAAGCACGGCTGTTGTAAGTGCACAAAAGCAGCAACACAGTTGTTTTCAGGGAGACACGGTCTGAGAAGCATCAGCCACCTCAGATTCCTCTTGTCTGCACCTGGGTCATTTTGTACATTTGAATTCTGGCAATAATGATGGCCAGGTATCTGCCACTGACTGCTGAGTAGTTTCTTCTCAGAAGCACTGAAAACTGCTGGCCATTCGAGAGAAAGTCACGCAACAGCCCATTATTTCTGCTATGGATGAATGCGTCAATTCACCAATACCTCATGTTCCTGCCTTTAGTGCAGATGTGATGTCTGGCGTTCCACTCCCGCCTCCTGGCTCTCACGAGCATCAATGGGTTAAGGTGCATTATTTAGAGAAGCAAACCGGTGGCTCTCATCAGTGTACAAGATAGAACTTTATATCAAGAAGCAACTTTATATCAGGAAGGTGCCCCCGCCCAGTCCAACTCAAATTCATCGGTCCCATGCCGGCTGGGCCCTCTTCAGACTCCTGCAGCTGCAGGCTGATGACACGGGCAGGGGAACCAGGAGAAAGGGAGATCCCAGGCCAATGAGTGCAGTCACAAGAGTCCAAGGTTGGGGAACGCATGGCAAGGCCCTGACAGCTCTCAGGGTCAGGCCAGTCCCGGAGGCAGACCCAGAATTCCAGCAGGGAGGGAGGCAAAGTGGCAGAGAGGAATTGTCTCTGATGAATTTGGCTCTTATACTAAGGCCACGACTCGAAGAAGGTGTTATCAAGCAACCACATGATTGAGAGTTGAGCTCTGTCCCTAGCCAAGAGTGCTGAGTTACAATATCTAACCGGCATAGCCAATGTGGCAAAAGTGGAGGGACCCAGAGAGAAAGATTTCTCCATAGCAGCTGTCAGCAGCTGACCAAGACCTGCAGTCTCTGGTTCCTAGGTTTCTTATTATGTGGAGAAAAGGAACTCCCTTCTAAGGCCCCGTTCTGATTTTGGTTGTTTGTTTGCTACTTGTATCATTACCTTCTTCCCGGAGACTGTGTTCCCACGCCTGTCAGTCTTGGCACAACCTCTATCTCGCATCCACAAATTAGGAGAGACACTCCCTTTCCCACATGAGCTCTTGGAAGACTAAACCCGGTCTCTTCCCTGCCAGCGCCATGCCTCACCTGCCTTGCTCTTCCCATCCAATGTCAGCATCTGACCCTTCTTTAGGTTCCAAGAAAACATTTTCTCTTCTCTATGCCTCACTAAGTAAAAGGCTTCAAGAACATGCACGGCAAAATGCTTGCTTGGAGCAGGGTGATTGGTAGAAAGAACAAAGCTTCCAAAGCAAACTGGACAGGGTTCAACTCTTGACCGGAATGATCCCTGAGCTATAACCCTGGATGGAGTTACTCTAGCTGACAATGTGAGGACCATGATAGCACCTTCTTGGCAGAGCTGCCATGGGGGCTTCATGCATTCATGAGTGTAAAACTCCTGCCAGGAAGGGCTATGGGTAAGGACATGACTCTGGATTCATCAAGACCAAGGTTCAGTTCCTAATGCTCCTAGTTCCTGGCTGTTCAATCTTGTACACATAATTTCACCCCATCCATACCTCAAGAGCAATGGCTGCTGGAGGCATTGGGTGAGATTCTCTGTACAAAGTCCTGTGAGCCCTGCTAGTGAGCAGTGCAGGCTCAATGTTGCTGTTAGTTTTTATTCATCTATTTCTTTCCTGAGTACAACCCTGCTACTACACCCACAGCTGGTGGGTGATTCATAGGGCAGATGTGTGGAATGGAATGTGAACTGGTGATGATCCTGGATTGCTTGCACTTTGCTCTAATTACTTGGGCTCAGAGAGATGAGACGGACACAACCAAGCAAGAAGTAGCACAGAGGGAGTCTACTGCAGCTGAAAGGGATGCTCAATTAATGAGCTCTGTGTCTCAGCTGCACTATAAATTGGGTAAAAGTTTTCTTCTTGTGTTAGCCTGGGTGGACTAGAGAAACAAATTCACAAACACACAGATGTTTATAAGGGAAAGGTTTATATACAAGAGGAATAGAACATTGAGAAAGCATCCCTACCCAGTCTAGTCCAAGGTCATAAATCCAATAATATCCCATATGTCCCATACCAGTCTGTTAAGTCTTCTTCAGATGCACAAAGCACGTACAATGACACTAGGACAATCACAGGCCAGTGGGTGCAGAACCTTGTGTATCCAGCGGTGGTAGAAGTATCTCAACACTGGTAGGGGTCTCTTTGTGGCTTTTCCAGCTTCAGAGATCTGGCTCCATCCGGGTAAACCCATGTGGAGCTTTTCCGGCTCCTCCAGTTTCCGCGAGTCAGGGACTATCTGTATGCTGCCATGTTGTCTTGCCAGCTGCAATGTTTCCCAAGGACTTGAGTCTCTCAATTCCAAAGGGAAAATTCCATGAGATTCCCTAGAATTCTCAGGAGAAAGTCATGCCTGCACAGAGGTCTCATTGGTTATCTCCAGATTGACAGGCTAGACCCCACCCCTACCCTCCCAATCATGAAATTGACACCAGAGTACATGACTGCCTGCCAGACTTCTCAAGAACTATTTCCAGGAGCTAATAGGTCGAAAGAAGAATTTCTCACTTGGAACAGCAGGCAACAAAGTGGGAGAGTCCACAGGAAAACCCATTTCTCAGGGTTACATTAGGATTCATAGTCTCTCTCTCTCTCTCTCTCTCTCTCTCTCTCTCTCTCTCTCTCTCTCTCTCTCTCTCTCTCTCTCTCTTTTTCCCCAGAAGCAATAGCAGTTTGCTGGAACCACCGGAGTCTTCTTCCTCTTTTTAGTATAATCTTGAGGATTTCATTGCAGAAACAAAATTGTTCAGCTACATGCAACTGGGGTTGTCTGATTCCATCTGTTCCAGGCTTGCAATGGCTTACGTCTGTGTAAGTCTGAGCCTGAGCTGACACAAAGAATTGCCGACAAGGGGTTGCTCCATTAGAAATGATTATGCAAGGGCTGAGCCCCGGTGGCGTAGTGGTTGAGTGCGGGACTGTGGCCCATGGGCTTGGCAGTTCAAATCCAGCAGCAGCTCTACAGGAGCAAGGCTGAGTAGCTCCCATGACCACCAGAGGGCAGTGATGCCCCCCCCAAAAAGAAATGATTACTCAATAGTAGACAGAGGGGGCCGACCTGCTCCACTCCCAGGATTTACACAGCAAAACAATGTGTCACACAGTGACTGCAAATGTCCATTTGTTTGCAGATTTCCCAACTCTTGTTAACCCAAGAATACCTTCTCTTGGCTAATGACCATGCTGGTATTTGGAAAAGACCCACGATCTCTGATGAAGATCTAGAAACCTCTCCCTTGGGCTTTGTTTGCCTGTGGCAATGGAGCAGAAGGCCATGAGTCGTTCTTGAAAGCTACTTATGTCTCGCACATGCTGTCAGGGGTCAGGTCAGGATTTATAGGTGCCCTACTTGTAAGAGACAGTCTTTTGATCACACATCAAATGACATCTGATGCAGAAGAACACAGCTATCGATTGGCTTTGTTTGCCTGAAGCCTTTCTATTCCTGCAGAGATGGGTTGTATTTGGGAATGCCAGGCATCCCCGGCCACTGAGACCAGAGCACCGAAGCTGCAGATCCTCAGTGGGCGTCTTCCTTTCTGCACATCTGGTTGTATGCACAGTCATGAAAGGGTGGGAAGCTAGATGGTGTTTAAGAGGCCCAGCACTGGCATTCAGATTCCTTGGCCCCGTATCTTTTCTTGACTCGAGCATATCTCCTGCCTGGAAGGCGAGTGACAGAGACAAGGTATAGCTGCAGAAGTCCCGACACTGTTGCAGGGCCGTGAACTTGTTTGATGTGACCAGCACTCCCCGCTGCCCCACAAGATAGCTCAGAATGTGACAGAGTGAAATAAAGACCACTGCCGCCTCCCTCCTTTCCCCTCCAACCGGCAGTGAACTCCAGCTCCTCTGACCTTCCCACAGGACTGCATGTCCCAGGGGCCCCGAGGCTCCACCTGGGAGTAGCTATGGAGAAGGGTCCAGAACCTACTGCAGGGGTGCAGAGAAGGTGAGGTGAAGGTTAGAAAATGGGCAAGGGATTCAGTCTCTCTCTTGAAACTCCCAACTTCCTTCAGGTACCCACACAGGCTGCTGAGTGCACGCAGGGAGGAGATAACCACAATTTCCGTCCCCTGTCCCAAACATTCCTCCACATAGTTTCTTCCTTTGCACTGAGTAGAGTGTTGAACGGAGACCAATTGCAATACGTCAGAGGGAGGCTTCCTGTTTGTCTGGGGTCTGAAGATACAGGCGGTGAACTGGTCAAGATTGGGAAGGGGGCGAAATGGGAACCCACCACAAGGTTGGATATACTGCCTTCCCACCCCCACCCCACCCCGGGGAGATGAATAAAAACAATGTGGGTGAAGGGAGACAACGGACAGGGTAAGACATGAAAGAACAACAACAATTTATAATTGGTCAAGGATTCATGATGGTGGGAGAGTGGGGAAGGGAGGGGGAAAAAGAGAAGTTGATACCAAGGACTCAAGTAGAAAGAAAACGTTTTGGAGATGATGACAATATATGTACAAGTGTGCTTAATACAACTGAATGATGGATTGCCATAGATTTGTAAGAGCCCCCCCAACAAAATGATTAATAATAATAATAATAATAATAATAACAAAGACCAATGAAGCTGCAGACAGCAGAGGCAGCTCCATGGCCTAGAAGCTGACCTCCCTCCCTGATGTGGGCCCAGCCCCCTGTTCCACCCTACTTCTTGCAGGTCAGGTGAGCAAAAGCCCACTTCCCCTTCATCCCAGGGCCAAGGCCAATGCAAACCACAGGAGGTTAGTGATCCTTGGTGCCTGGGAGAACACAGTCTCTTAAAGCGATCCTGAATTTTCACTCCCTCTCTCTCATGGGCAGCGCTTTACTGAAAGGCGAGAGCAAGCAATTTCAAAAGTTGCACTCTATTGGTCATTCCGTCTTCATCAGTATCCCTGAGGGGTGTATCTTCAATATGTAGTTGTCTCATTTCATCCCAAGCATCACCCAGCTATTTGACAGAGGCTCACAAGGACCCAGAGCTGAAGGAAGGCTTCACAGGGCACAGCTGGAAGGGGTGGACACAAACCCAAGTGTGAACCCAAAGCCAGGCTCTTGGCTCCATCCTCTCCCCCAAAGAGTGGCCTTTCTTTACCCACCCACGTGGGAGGATGTCGAACCCAGAAGGTAGACAGGTGAGATGATGAGGGGACTAGTTATGCAGCACTTGGATTTTGCATAACAGACAGATCATATGCAAACCATTGTCTGAAGAGTTTGCCTGTGAAACGTTCAACACTATTCATTCTCCCAACCCCACCCACCCACCAAGTGTTACAGTGAATTTGATAATGATGTAGTGACGGGAGTGCTCCCAGGCCTGAGAGGCAGAAGCATTACAGTGTCCAAGGCAGCTGTGTCCAGTCTTACCTGGCATGAAGTCTCAGGCAGGGGTGGGGCTTAGGGGGAACAAGGTAAACGAATTCAATCCTGCTAAGGTTATTAACTATCTGGAGTGGAGGGGGGGGTGTTCCCCCCCCTAGTTTTCTGTGCTCAGGTCTCTTTTGTTCCTGCTTGCACCTGCCCTTCCTCCTCAGCTTTCTCTGATATGAAAGACCTCAGCTCTACCCCAGGCCCCTGCTCACTGTCCTTGGATGGGTAGGAAGCCACAGAGGAGGTGCTGACCTTCTCCCTAAGCCCAGCCAAGAACTGCAGTGATCTTCAAACAGAATAGCCTGGAGTGCTTTCTCTCTCTCTCTCTGAATATGGGAGTGTGACAGCATGTGGCTGTGGAGTATGTATGCAAATATATATGAGTATGTGCAGGAAACATATCTATGAATGTGAGAGTGAAATTGTATGAATGTGACAGTTTCTGAGCATGTGAGTAGGTATGAATGCATGTGAGCATGTGTGTGAGGGTGTTTGTGTGTAAGGGTGCATGCATGTGTATATATGTGTGGATACATGAATGTATGTAGGAGTGGATCTGAGTAGATGTTTGCATGTATGAATGTGTGAGTGTGTGAATATGTGTGTATGCCTTATCTTAGTAGGGGATGGGGAAGCTTTTAACTTGGGAAGGCTAGTGTCAGAGGGGGTTGGGTAGGTATGGGCTTGGTTTGCTTAACTGCTATTTATCCCAGTCCATTTCTGACCCAGGTTAACTTTCAAGATAAACATGGGCCACCAACAGTTGCAAATTTTTCCACTTAAATTGGCACTAAGACCCCAACCAAACTCGTCACCGAGAAGATTCTGCATCACAGGGGTCCTGTAGGAAAGGGCAGAACTTACTTTCTAAGGCTGTGGGTTCAAACCGCTGACCTTACGTGTGGCTAGTGGCCCAGCATGTAGCCCAGTACACAACCAGATCTCACCTCACATATGAAAGAAATGAACCAGCCACATACACCTATGGCTATAAATATAGGGGGAAGAAAGGATGAGACTGATATCTAAGCCTTGGGAGTGAGTGCCCAGGTTGAGAGCAGAGACAAAGAACGACGTTGCCCTTCGAAGATAAGACTCTTATGTAGGAACCCTCTGCCCATGATCACTACTAGATGCAATACAAAAGCATTCAGACGTTCAGATAAAAAACAAACACTTTTGCTCCCTTGAAAAGTAATTCTGACACAAATATCTTATTTCATTAACTTTTAGATAATAAAATACCATCAGAAACAACATTTTTTAGACAGAGTAGGGTCTAAATTAGTGTCATCGGTTTTTATCTTCCCAGTGGCAGAAAGAAGGCTCCGTCAGCATAAAGAGGGACTCAGGACAGAAAGCTGCAGTATGCATGGAAACAGGTATTAAGGTCCATGGTCACATAGCTAGTAAGTGGCTAGACTTGAAGCCCAGGTTCAATGCACTAATATGAACTAATGAAAAATACAGAAAATGTTGGCAGTCAAATCAGGTCTAGCAAACATCAGAGGAGGATCAACTGACAAGGAATGAACTGTTCAGGCAGATTTAAGACAGTTCTATGCCATGGACAGAAGCCTCTCAAACTGGAGATGCCAATCGCGGTGACAGGTGTTCTCCCGTCATGAGATGGAAGAAGTCATTTCTCGCCTCAGGGCACATTGGTGAGGTAGGGTGAGTCTCTTCACAGAATATTCATATCTTCTTGGGATAAAATTGATTTGCCACATCTTGGTGGGTTTTCCTCTGGGACTGGGAGCAGTGAGAGAATTCAGGCAGCAACTGTTGTGATTGGAGGCATGGGACATTAATAAAGCATCAGGCATGGAGGTCTGTAGGTCAACAGCACTCTGTCCAAGGCCCTGTCTCAGTGCATGCCTTTCTATGGAGAGTCTAAGCTCTAAGACACGTGTTGTTAGGCTGCTACCAAGTATTTACAAGGGAGGATCAGAAATATGTCTGGGGCTTAGCCTTTGCCTGGGCTAAGCCATTTTGTAAATATTGGATTTTACACCTGGAGATGAACTGCAGGATCGATCTCCTTTGTATCCATGCTAGAAAGAGCCAGGGTGCTTAGAAGTGTTGATGGTGAGATTGTGTCTCCTTTGTGTCTACTTTGGACATGTTATCAGAAGAGCATCATGTTTGGGAAAGTAGGACCAATGAAAACAAGGAAGACCCTCAAGGAGACTGATTGACACATTGTAGTCAACAACGGTCTTACACAGAGCAGTGATTGAGAGAAGGGAGACAGACCCGGGAGGCTTTTGTTCTGTTGTACATGGGTCATTAAGAGTCGGAAGTCACCATGGCACCTCACAAAAACAACAGCCGTGACAGGAAGCTTCTGGGCCCTTTCTGGAAAAGTCATTTTCTCTACTGTTACCTCTGATTGCTTTCACAACCACACTGATCTGTCATGTTCTTCCTGATTGGAGTGCATTCAGCGTTACTGCCACTACCAGGGAACAATTATAATCAAATAGAAATAAAATAGATTTGCAATATTTGAACTCTTAGTTTTCGATAGAATTTAACTTGTTCTAAATAGAAGATCTTGGTGCTGCATCTAAGGACTTTTCACTAAATAATTGAGGATGCTGTAGCCCAAAGATTGGAGGTTCAAACCTATCTAGTTGTCCCCTAGAAGACAGATCTGGTTGTTCAAAGGTCAAAGTCTTGGAAATCTGATGGAGCATTCTACTTGGCACACATTGCATCATCATAAATGGAAATGGATCTGATAGTAACAACAATGATTAGAAATATGAGGGTAAGTTCAAAAGTATAGGTACAGAATCCTATTATTACTGCTGTTAGGCATTGTCGGGCCAGTTTGGTTCCAACTCAGAGAGGCACTGTGTACAACAGAATAAAACAACTGCCAGTACTATCTTGACAATCACGGCTGTGTTTGACTTCATGATTACAGCCACAGTGTCAGTCCTCTCCTTGAGGGGTTCCCTCTTTTTCACTGGCTCTCTCACTTTCCCAAACATCACAATGCCTTTCCCTAGAGCCACGCTTCTCAGCCTTCCTAAGTGACCCTTTAATACACTTCCTCATTTTGTGGTTATCCCCCTCCCCAACCATACAATTATTTTTGTTGCTACTTCCTGTCATTTTGCTATTGTTATGAATTGGGTGATTCCTGTGAAAGGGCCCTTCGAAAGGGAACCCGCTGCTAGAGACTGGCATCTCCTGAAACTGGAACATTCTGGCTGTACTTCTTCCAGGAGAGATTGCTGGTTTTCTGTTAAATAATATCAAGTGTGCAGCTCTGGCTTGTTGATGGCGCTTCCATCTAGATCAACATGCTTCTGAAGGCAGGGCTCCTGTCTCCCTGGCCTTTCTCCCAGGAATCCCGCCCTTCCCCATTTTACACCAGGCAAAAAGGCAGCAGGGTCAGCATCCTTGAAGGTCTCAAATGGGAGTCTTTGAAATATTCTTTCAGTTTCCGGAGGAAAAATAAGTCCTAAAGGACTGTATGGCAGATGGTGTATGGTTGCTTAACAAAAATCATGTAGGACAGTCTCATCTACTCTCGCAGAATGAGCAAGTACCTTGTGATGAAAAAAATAATTCCTCATTGTAGCTTTGATGGCCTTTTTCTCACCAATGACACATTTAACTTTCTTAAAACTTTTTCCTTAATAACCTCCTGTCATCATCCTTTCTCCTGTGAGGAAATCTATCAGGATTACTCAGCTGCAGTCCTCACACAACTCTCATCATCTCCGAAGCCATTGGTTTGATTGCCTTTTTCTCTCTCTCTTGAAGGAACTCTATGGAGACTAAAACAAGTAAGTTCATTGCAAAAAATCCACTATCTTTTAAAAAAAATCATTTTATTGGGGGCTCGTACATTGCTTACCACAATCCATCCACACATATACTGTGCCAAGCACCTTCCCATGCCTGCTGCCATGATCATTCTCCAAATACCTGCCCTTTTCACTTGAGTCCGATATCAGCTTTTCATCCTTTCCTCTCTCCCCACTCCCCTCCCTCACCAACACTCAATACTTTACAGATTATTATTTTGTCATGTCTTATGTTGCCCGATCTCTCCCCTCACCCACTCCTCCAATGTCTGTCCTCCAGATAGGAGGTTATGTGTAGGTAGGTCCTTGTGATTGGCTCCCCCTCTCCACCCCATCTTCCCTCCACCCATCCGGTAACTCCACTCTCACTACTGGTCCTGAGGGGTCCGTTATCTTTTAATTGCATTTTCCACAAACGGTTTGAAGCTGCCTTGTGTTACGGAGAGAATTTGTCTCTAGTCATCTGCTGATCACAGAGACACATTTAAACACATCTTTGGAATAAGCTCACACATGTAAGAACTCAAATCCTAGTAGCAATCCTTTTTTGACTTCTGCTTGTATACAGTACATTGTTGTAAAAATGCATTGTTATGGAGTATGAGTTTGTTGGCTAGGTTGGAAACCCAGTCTTGATAATATGGCTCCCATTAGAAAGACTGTTCTAAGACAGAGCTTGGAAAGCTAGGATTACCTCTTCTCCTTTTCCTTACTAGGCTCCCAAAGGAAGACTTTCCACTTACACTTTCAGAGTTCAGTCATAGGGATGGGTGATGATAAAAAGAGGTGGGTTTTGCACTTCAAGGCTCACTAGTTTTGGCAAAGATCAGACTGCTTCCCTTTGTTTAGTCAATCTGATTAGATTTGGCATCTCCTGCTCACCTTCAGAAGTTAGAGGGGCTATAAATGGAACTCAAGGTGATAGCAAAAAATTAAAAAGAATTTGGCTCCTTGCCAATTGTCGACTCATTTTGAGGGTAAGGGATAAGAACTGACTATTCAGCTCTCTCCACCCTCATGTGATGTATTTGAGGCATTTGACCTGCTGACAGACAAAAACTCCCTTCAGACTGAGCAAGTTCAGTCATCTTCTGGATGACCTCCAAGCCTGACGCTTCCCCAGCAGGCTACTATTCGCTACTGAATTCCAATGACTTCTGAAGGACAGGGGCAAAGGGTAGCTTTTAGGTTTCTTTAGAGCAAGGGCGATTGTTCCGTCTGGAAACCTAAACTAATGGATACTTTTGGATGTCAAAGGGTGCTTTCTAAACTAAATCCATCCTGGTCACCAGTTCAAGGTAGCCCTGAAATCCCAGGCTACCTGAATGCATTCTTTATTTTTGAAACGTCCCATGTTTGTAGAGATGTCGCATCGATGAGAGAGACTGGGAAATGTGCATCATAACACTTGCCATTTAAAATGACATCTCAGCCCATTGTAGGGACCCTCGCGTGTCGTAGTGGGTGACGTGTTGAGCTACTAGCCACAAGGTCAACAGTTTGAAACCACCGGCTAGATGGGCAGTCTCGGAAGCCCTCAGGGACAGTTTTGCTCTGTCCTATGGGGCCACCAAGAGTCTGAATTGGGGAGAAGGCAGGGAGAGATGACTCGAGAGAGCCATCGAGCTTTCCTAAAACAGAGTGCACGGGAGAGAATGCCAGGTACCCACTAGGTGGACAATACTGCATGCTGGCAAGGACATTGCCTGTGGCAGATAAAATGGGAAAATGGGTGCTTTCTGATAAGGTGTAAACACACCTTCCTGGTACCACGGAGTCCTGCTAATATGATTTTTACTCATTGGGGTGCTAGCTACAAGGTCAGCCGTTCAAAATCACCTCTCCTTGGGAGAAAGATGAGACTTCCTGCTTCTGTGAAGAGGCTCAGAAACCCCCAGGGGCAGTTCTACACCGTTCTTGGGTCCCTGTGAGTTAGCCTTGACTCAATGGCAGAGTTACCTTATATCGCAGTGTAGGTCTTCACCGGGGTGGTTTTAAAATGCTCTTAGCAACTGTATTCATCAGAGAGCGAAGCCAAAACAAACCAATACTGACCAACAGTAAAAGAGATAAACAAATGATGGACAGTTACTAAGTCATTTTGAAAAAGCACAAGCAAATGGTGCACACAAGACCTACATGAATTAAAACTCTCTGCCGAGCAAGGGAAGACAGACACCAGAAAGCGCATATTGTATTTATACGAAGTTTAAGAGCATCTCTCATTCCCCAAGCTGCAGCTTTAAGTGCTGACCTCCAAGGCAGAATGAGAGATGCCTGACGAGAACACATGAGAAGAAATGAAGGGGGAGGAAGAGAGAATGGAGTGCATTCTGGTCCACTGATCCTTCAGGACGATACTCCCACTCAGAACAGCCGATGCACAAAGAAGATCATATGTGGCCAGCCCCACTATGAAATACAGCTACCATCACTGACCCAAGGTCTTTTTCGGGGTCAGCAGTGGAGAACCAAGGTCAGGATTATACCCTGTATGACACAACCACACCAGGGAAAAACACTAAGGGTGTGCAACAGAGCATGGAGATCCAGATGAAATGACCATGATAAACCTTGGGACCAGGAGTCACACCCCATCTGACTCAACCAGAGGACACTCCTGGAGGTCAATGAACAGACCTTGAATTACTTACATGTTTTTATATTGTTTTTTTTTACATATATATATATATGTGAAAAAAAACTTTAAGAGCAGGTGGGAGCTCGATGCTCACCCTCATGAAGTAATCACTGAAGATAAGGGTGCTCCTGCAAACAGTGGGAAAGCAAGCAGGTGGTACCTGGACACCAAAAAGAACAGCACCTGGGGTCTTAAAGTCTGGTATTCAAACAAGCAGCCATCTAAGTGAGGCATCCACTAAACCCACGTGGAAGAAGCACACCAGCCTGTGGGGCCCAATGTTGATAAATAACAAGTCCAAATCTGAAGGAGAGAAAGATATCAGAGTTTGGATTCTGAACACTCAACTTTCAGAAGGCCCTGGATGACAAGAGGAACCCCAAACTCATCTGCAGGGTCCCTTCATGGATGAAGGTTCTGCTGGACCCCCTCTCCCCCCAGGTGAGGCACATGGATAATTTGACTTCAGACGGAACATTGTAAATGTTAAAATGGAAGATGGAATGAGATTATAATGTGATACGTGGTCATTTCATCTCCCTCTTGACCCATTTTGGATTTGCTCTAGTCTTAAATATTTCTTTCAACAGAGGGTTGTATTTTCCCCCCTCCAGGTTATTTCAATATTGCCAGTGGTCTTTTCTTTGTTGGTGCCTTCCTTCCTCCCTTCCTTCTTTTATTTCTTCTTTAATACATATTTACTCTTCTCGTATTTGTATGTTTCCCAGTTCATGAACCACAAGAGCGGCAGATGTATAGAGACAATAATTGATGTAATGGATCACTGGGGGGTGGGGGCTAGTTGAAGGGAAAGGGGGAGCACATAATAAATACAGCAGGGGGAAGAGACTGTGGAACTGCTTGTAATGCATGTACAACTCTTCAAATACAACGGGACTATGGAAGTGTATGATGTGTGAATTATATCTCTAGATAGCTGTTGAAAACAAGAGCGGGGGCAGAAGTCAGAGTGGCAGCGACTCGGGAGACTGGCTGGCCAGAGAGAGGCCTGAGGGAACTCTCGGAGGTCAGATGTTCTGGATCTGCTCCTCCGTGCTGGTTGGATGCATCCAGACGCATGCAAAAGTTTACAGAGCTGTACACTTAAAGTTTGTGCATTTAAAGAAAATGGACATTTCTCCCCCAAGGATAAACATACAAATAATCTCTGCTACTTATGACCCCACACAGTGTAGCCAAAACTAGTTGGTCTTTTTGAAAAATGGGACCTATGGCTTTAAACAGATAACCACGAAACCCCAATAACAACTTGTTTATGCAACTTATAATTGACGAATGAAATACTTCACTTGGTTTTCCTGAATAGTGATTCTGGAAGCCTCAGGGACCGCTGGTGCCTTTCATGAAGGCGCGCCTGTCCTTTCGACTCGCCTGCGGGCTAGGTTGTTGGCATGTCCAGCGGCACCCGAGACCAGGCACCCAGCAGCAGCCCTGCCTGAGCGCCTTCCTACCGTGATGCAATTGGTATCATAAGGGCATGTCTGCCTGAAGGTCTTTTCAGAGGAAATCTATGCCCAATTGAAAAATGGCAATTTTCCAGTGGGAACAGGCTATGGAGCCAGAAATGGCATGACACATCCCCTGCCTTTCACCAGTCCTCTGCAGAATTTTGTCTTTTAGAATGGTGTGGCTATCGTGAGGCCTATCATATCCACGTGCTCTATCTGGGCAGCTCATCATGTTCTCAGTTTGGAGGAAGAGTAATGTGTCCAGATTTTAAGCGGGACACCATTGACTGGGGGATGAGGGGGTTTCTTGATTAAAAATTTGGTCTATGCGGAGTGACAAAAATATTCATAGAACGCAAACATGGTATTGTAATATATTTATTTTAATTTTAAAGCGCCGTGGGACGTTGTTAAATTGTTAAAAAGCGGGACATCTGGTCACTTTACAAGAGACACCCTGTGTGCAGAGGATGCTTCGTCCTTTTACTTTCACGATGAGTCTGGAGAGTAAATTCACAAATGCTTTCTCTCACTGTCCTCCAACTCAATTTACACAGCCAGAACCTGAAGGAATTCAATGATCGTTAGCATAACGTCTCCTTTTCCTACCAGCCATTCTTGTGATTCTAGTAACTGGCTCACACGTGAGGTTGTGAGGACTGGAAAGTGGACTTGATGATGCCGGCATCAACCATGGCCGAGGGAACAGAGGAGCTCTTCTGGATAGCTGACGTAGTGTCTAGAAGCCCTACTTAGATTTTCTTCCCTCCGAATTGCTGTAAGGACCCAGTGTTCACAGATAATTTTCCACCCCAAATAAAATTAATAGTGATTATCAGTAGAACAAAGGGTCCAAGCCATGCCTGGTTTCTTCCTCTCACTTCCCTCAGCATCTTTGTCAACCCGTTTCGATGCAAGTGCCTCGCAGCCCAGTGACAATGGGACTGGTTTCCATGACAACAGCTTTCCCCCTAGAATCTTAAGATTCAACTCCCACAGAAATGAATCCTGCCACGGGAATGGCTGGATTCCGTAACTGACGAAGCCACAGTGCCATCATTTCAAAGAGAAGTCTGCTGTAAGGTGGCGGGCGCACAGGGATGTCCCAGGAGGCGATGAGCCCTCCGCTACCATCACACAGACTACACAGGCAGGTGCGGCCGACTCTGCTGCTCACCCACCAAGGGTGGCCTCCACGGGCCGGGCCTCTTGTGAATTTCAGCAATTTTTAATCTCAGGTGCAGGGACAGATAAAAAAAAATGTTTACCCACCGGTTGCACAATAGTTAAAGCTGTCCGTTCAGAACCAAGAGGTCAACAGTTTGAACCCACCAGTCACGCTGCTAGAGAAAGGCCTGGCCATCTGCTTCCCTACAGAGGCAGTCTTGGAAACCCTATGGGGAAATTCTGCTCCGTCCTATACGGTTGCTGTATGCCAGAATCTACTCCATGATGATGTTTTTTGGTTTTGTTTTGTTTTAAATAGCCAGCGACAACTCTCTCTTCTGGCTTCCGCAACTCTCTGTTCCTGGAAAAGGTGAAATTCCCTGGGAACTTTTTGAGGCATCCGGTGGGTGTGAATTCCATTTCTTATCTAGTTTTCTCATCTCAGATTAGATGCTGTGATTGTGCAAAAGTACTCTTTTCCCTTTACCATCATTTCCACTTTCTGCCTTAATCTGTTATTTAAAAATACACAGAAATATGTTCAAGCTGACTTTTAAGTTTTTTTTGAAATCCGAATCTACTGTTACTTGTCTCGAATGTTACAAACATGTTCGTCTAGCAGTCTTTACACAAATTGTATCTGTTAATTCTGACTCGCATACACAAGCATGGCCATCAATCTGGGGGCATGTGTTTTGCAAACTGAATTGCATCCCAGAGTGAATTCTGCTGAAGCTTTCTTCTGGAAAGATGCTGTGCTGGCTCAGAGAGTGGAGGGAGGGGTGTCCGTCACGTTCAGAGGAGAGAATGGACGTCTTGTCGGAGGATGCAAACTATCAACACTATCTTGAGGACCCTCTTTGCAAAGTGCAAGCATGATAGGGAAGTCAACACCAACAGGATGAAGAAATACGCTGTCAATTGGTCTTTAAAAGCCATGGCGCCAGAATGTGATAGAAGTGCCTGGGTATGCAGGTGGTCACTGCGCTCGGCCAGCAGAAGATAACGATGGTCCCACCGGGTGAAGTCTGCGCAGCAGGGTGGTGCTCCTTCCTCTGTCCTCCTCTCAGACCAGGGAGGATCTGATACCCATCTCTTTAGAGCCATGGGGCCAGCTCTGCATTACACAGTCACTGAGATTCATTCCCATCCATTTTTTATGCAAGCCAAAGATTTCCCTTTTAAATCTTTTATTTCTGGGTGACAAATGGAAGGCTTTGTCTGTAGTGACAGGGTGTTTTAGTAAGGCCGAGAAGAGTGGTAGCAATTTTGGCAAGGAAAGGAGCCCTTGACAACATTTGTTCTACAAATGAAAACAAAACTTGCTGTCATCAAGTCCATGCCAACGCCTACCGACCCTGCAGGGCAGGCTGGAACTGCCCTGTGGATTTCCGAGCCTGTAGCTCTCTAAGGGAGTAGAAAACCCAGTCTTTTCTCCTGAAGAGCTGCAGGTGATTTTGAACTGCAGAACTTGTGGATAGTAGCCCAAGCCGTGCACCACGAGCATTTCTCTCATTAAGGTAGCCCTGAGTTTATTTTCCCTCCCTCCCACCTCTTCTCTTGAGCTACCTGCTCCCCGGGGTAGATTATTCCTCAGAGACAGTTGGAGGTCAGGCTCGGGGCAGGGAGGGGTAAAGGACTTGGTATCACCTGAGTGTGGGCTTTTCTCAGGAGTCCGTCTCCAACGTGCGTTGGCACTGACCCTCTGGCCCACAGCTCTCCTTCCAGAGATGTCCTTGATCATCTGACTCCCTCTTTTCCTGTGCCTTCTGGTCTGAGAATCATAAAGATATATTCTAATTTCTGAGATAAAGCATGAGCTAATCTGACTGTTTGTAATATTAATGGCAAAACCTGTTTACAGGAGCTCCTAACAGCTAGCTGGGAGGAGGAGCCTTTGTAGCTTAGTGGGTTCCATGCCAGGCTGCTAGCCATAAGGTCCACAGTTCAAAACCACCCTCTGCTTTGAGGGAGAAATATGAGTTCTACCCTGCCCTGTCGGGTTGCTATGAAGTACGTAACATTGACTTGATGGCAGTGAGGTGTTTCTTGTTGGATTTTGAACTGCTAACCTTAAGGTCTGCTGCTCAAACTTGCCAGCTACTTCATGGGAGAAAGATGAGGCTCTCTGTTTCCATTTACAGCCCTGGAGACACCATCTAAGGTTTCACTATGTGTTAGAATCAACTCTATGGCAGTGGGTTTGAAATGCAAGCATAATCTCTCTTTAATAGTATTTGTCGCATGTCTTTGTTGTTAGTTCCTATTACGTTGATCCTGAACAATGTCAATTGAGGCGTGCAGAAGAGGAGTTACTGCTCTACAGAGCTTTCAAGACGGAGGCCTTTTGGAAGCACATCTTCCAAGGGCTTCGTGCTTGTGTTTGAACTACCCAGCTTTGGCTAGTAGTTGAGTGCTTAACCACTTGAGCTACTCAGGGATTCCTAAATAGTCCTTAGATGGTGGCAGTGGTTTGGGCTTAACTGTCAACCTAGAAGTTTGAACCCATTCAGTGTGGAAGAGACTCCCCAACAGGAGAATAAAACGTTGCTTGGTAACCTCATTCTTATTGAGGTGTTCTTGTCCACTGTTGCAGCTGCTGTCTTCCAACCGAGGATGTCTTCCAACTGAAGGGTTCATCTTTCAGCACTCTCCCAGACAATAGTCTGTTGGATCCATAGGATTTTGTTTGGCTGTTGTTCAGAAACCAATTTCCAGGCTTTTCTTACTGGTTTGTCTCAGTCTGGAAGTTCCACTGTACCTATTCACCAATGCAGGACCCTTCTGGTATTTGAAATTCCTGTAGCATAGCTTCTGACAACATAGACATATGGAAGCCATAGCAGAAAGATTAGTGGATAAACAGCTTATCAATGTTTAATGTTAGAATGCTGAATATCTATATCTGTCTATCTTTAGATGTGCACACACATACTACATTGAGTTCCCAATTATTTTGCACTGTCGAGCTTCCAGGGTTAAAATAGTTGACTAGCAGCTTTGGGAAAAATCACTGCATGGACAATCTCTAAGTGTTCTGCTCTACATGATAGAAAGGGGACACTGACTACCAGCCAACTCTGTCTCCAAAGGCTAATCCTGAGGATTCTCACCTTTCAAGTCTTACAAACAAGAGTCATCTCCAGTGTGACTGTCTAGAAAGAGAGCCAGCAACCCTCCTCCCCAGTGAGTACAACCTCAGGATGCTGACTCAGTCTTCCTTTACACTTGTACGGACTTTTCTTCATATCCCTGAGTCCTTCTGTTGAGTGCGACCTATTAAAAAGTCAGAGGTTAGTTATCAGGGCACAAAGGCAATATGACCCAGACTCTGCCTTCCAGAAGCATGTGCTCCAGGAGAACAGGGAAGCATACAACCAAATAAACACATCCTGGGAGTGGTACATGGGGTATACATATGAGTGTGTACAATGTCCTATGGAGTCATTAGAGTCCATCAGTCAGTTCTACTGATGAGGTGCGAATGTGGTTCAGAGAAACTCAGAGAAGAGGGAAGCTCAAACATTGCAGTATGCCTGGAATTCTCCTATAAGGTGTGGAGATGTGTGCAGGCCCTGCTTGGATGGGAACTGTTCCATATGCTTCTCTAGTGGCATTTGAATTGCGGTGCTGAGGAAACATATAACTCTTTATGGGAGGAGAAAGCCCTGTCTTTTTCCTGAGGAGTGGCTGGTGGATTTGAATTATAAATCTAGAGAACTGGAGCCCAACATGTACCCACAATACCACATCCTAAGTAGCTATAGATGGGTTTCCACATTGGGACCAAGCACTTCACACTTGCTATGGCTGTTGAGTGCCAAGGAGTTGCTTCTGGCTTATAGCAACGTGGTGTACAGCAGAATGAAGTATTACCTGGTACAGGAGGGTTGGGTTTGAGCTGATTGTTGCAGCCACTGTGTCTATCTCTGTATTGAGGATCTTCCATCTTTGAGGCTGACCCTCTACTGTCCCAATTCACTCATAAAGCCTAATTACATGATAAGAATGATTAATTCCATGAATCGTCTTATTAGCTTGGCATTATGTTAGTTCTTTCAATACGTATTCCCCTCATATTATCAGCATGGTGAAAAAAGTCCATTAATGCTATAAAACAAAGTACAAATACCCAATTGATGGGGGCATCTTAAAAAGGCAAGAGAGTCAAGGTCCACAAACAAACTTAAGAATTGCTTATTCTTCAAAACCCTTTAATCTTTTATTATGTGTCTGAGGGAATTCCTCTTTTCTTGGGAGTGAAATTAGGTCACCACAGCCCCATCCTTTCATGCTCTTGTTTCTGTTTCTGACTATTGTTGCTATTAGCAACATTTAATTTCTCTCTAATTCCTTCCGAGTTTGATTTTAAATGGGAAGGAGACAGTGATTCTGATCTCTTGAAGCGGTACTGCCAATCCGACCTAGGCTCTAGCAGATGAGTCATCAGTTTCAAAGGACAGGTGTTAAGGTAAGCACTGAAGTTGCCAAGATTCTAGAGCATTCTGTTGATCTGTTACCACATAAGCAGAATCCCCCGCTTGACCTGGACATGTAAGGACACTGTCTGCATAAGCCTCAGTGTTGAGGGTTAGAGTTCACTAAGTCATGTCACCTTACTGATGCACTACTACCAATTCTATCATCACTGGCAGAGATGGAGAAAATGTACAATTTTTCTATCTTTAGGGTTAAAAAAACCAAACAGCACACACACACACAGATATGCCAAAGAATCTTGAAAAATGCCTTGCAAAACCCAGTTTTATTTCATTTTTATAAAATATTTACTCATGAAGATGAGCTGTACTTTAGTCCCCCTCATTGTATCTATCAGACCTACAGGAGTCCAAATTTGAGTCAAATTTTCAGGTATTCATTTCCTCTCAAGATTCAGGGTGAAACACTCTGCTTCTTTTGAGTGTTCTCTTTGAATAGGAGGCAGGATCCCACAGGGAGGTGGCGTTCAGTGCACATGAGAATAGGAACTCTCCAATTCAGAGGAAGAAAAGTTCTTTCAAAGGGTTGGCAGGTTCGACTTCACACTCTTTGGGAGTGTGAAGATACACTCTTACACACGCGAGGACAACTGTAAAACTATCATAACACTATTCTCCTGAGTAGGACAGATGACAAACTATCATCCAAAACTACCGACTATAACATTTGAAGGGAATATATTATGGGTAAATGGTGATCCTACAAGGGCCTTAAGTCTTAAAATCTTTAATGCAGACAGTTACCATGTAATCAGCTATATTTCAAAAGAGAGTTAAGAGACAATAAGGAGGACATCAGTACAAAATGATTGAGACAAAAGAAAATACTTGGAGGAGCACAAGAGTTAAAGGCAACAAAGGAAAATATTTTAGATGCCCAATCCTGCAATCACATACCAATGACCAACGGCGTGTATGCAAGTATACATACCAATGACCAATTAAATACCAATGACCAACGGGGTGTATGCATGTGGGGAGATACACAGATAGCCACACAGGCCAAATGGGTGTGAATATACATAAGTTTGACAAAGGATATTTCTTTTTTTAAAAAAACCATTTTATTGGGGGCTCTTAGAGCTTTATGACAAATGATACTTCTGCATATGTACCTATATGTGCTATAAAGATACCTATGGCTATAGCAGAGCATACAAGGGGCAATCAGAATTTAGAGAGTTCCTCATCTTTAAAGTTTTCAATTAAAGTCCAGGGCTATCTCAGAATCAAAGAATCATTCTGTAGACATCATTTTAGGAACCCTTGTGGATTATATGCTGGGCTGCTATCCACAAGTCCCTTCCACGGAAAATGAGGCTCTCAGCTCCCACAAAGATATATAGTCTCGGGCTTCCTACTTTCACCAGGGCAGCGATGCAAAAAAAAAAAAAGGATATATGTCTCACAAACTTGATATATTGCATCTCCATGAGTTGGAATTGACTCAATAGTGGTAGGTCTCCACAGAGCTATCCTTTTGATATCATCTTAGAAAAATACTATGTAATTGGAGAAAATTTTCCTAGCAAACTAAGTTCAGGTTATAAGGAGTCCTGGAGGCACACATGGTTAGGCGCTCCACTGCTAACTGAAAGGTTGGCCTCACCTTTCCTTCCACAGGAAAAAGATGTGGAAGGCTGCTTCCCTGAATATGTACAGCCTTGGAAACCCCGAGAGAGTTCTACTTTGTGCTCTCGGGCCCCTCTGAGTTGGAATTAACTTGGTAGCAATGGGTTTGGCTTCTTTGGGTTAGACGTATTATTCAGGGACATTGGTTTCACTTTTCACAATGTGTCAGCATTCCTATTTCACCCTGATTGGTCTGTTTGTATTCATCTAGCTTCCTTGTCCCCTTTACCTTCTCATCTTTGATCTAGGGTGCACGTTACCATTGGGCCTCACTGAGATGACTGTTTAGAGGAGTAAAGTCCTCCTGGTGTCTTTTGGATCAATAGGTGACACTAGGAGTAACTTGAGTTCCAAGGTTGAGGGTATTCCAGGGTGACAGTCTCAGGGCTCCCGCTTGTCTCTACCAGTCCAGTAAGGCTGGACTTTTTAGAGAATTTTAGTTATGCTCTGCATTTTTTCTGGGACCATCTGTTGTGTCCTTGGTCATAGTGATATCATCTTGATTGGATGATTTATGACTCTCACTGAAAAGAAAGAATTAGATATAATTTATCTTCATTTGGTTTATTATTTTGCAGTTGTGATATTTTTATTTTATCACATATAAATGCCAGTAATTGCAAATATCAATATTTTACATCCCAATCATAAAGAAAAATGTTGCCAACTAAACTCTGAAATAATGCTTTCTTATCACCTTGATTGTAAAACATACCGCAGTGATGACAAGATGGGAAGAGGATTTGTGTGACTGGTAAAATCATACCCTTTTCCAACATGTCTACTCTGAATCTCTAGAACCTACAAATATGTGAGGATACATGACAAAAGGAACATAAGATTGCAGGTGGAATTTAGGTTTCTCACAGTCGATAAAGTAATTATCTTACAAAACCCCAAATCTACATCCACTGCTCTCCATTCAATTCTGAAGCAGAGCCACCTTCAGGGTCTCTGAGACTGTGCCTCTCTACAGGAACATAGAACCTCAGCTTTCTCCCACAGAGCAACTGGTGGACTTGTACACCCAACCTCATGGTTAACAGCCCAACACATAACCCATGGCAACATCAAGACTCTTTACTATTCCACAAGGTTCCTAGCTTTCCAAAGTGGAAGATAGAAGCAGACGAAGAGAATCGGAGAGAGATCTCTTTATGGAAGATCTTTAGTGAGAAGCAATGTTAGTTACTACTGGCTTTGAAGATGGAAGTTTGAGGTCTCCAGAACTTCTTGGGACAATGTCGGCTCTCCCTTGATTGACATTCAAGCTCTGAATGAGCACAAAGAAGTATTCTGGAATAGGCTCATGGGATCAGTACTCATTCATGGAAACTCCCGTCAAGAGATCGAAAGACAGACTCACTGAGTAAATCTACTCACAAGACCTCTCTTTCGAGTCTTGAAAAGCAAGGATGTTACCTTGAGGACAAAGGTGTGCCTGGAAATACCCACACTATGGTAGTGTCAATTGCCTCACACCAAAAAAGAATTGATGTGCTGGAATAATGGTGCTGGAGAAGAATATTGAAAGTACCATAGGTTGTCAAAAGAACAAATGAATCTGTCTTGGAAGAAGTACAGCCAGAATATTCCTTAGATGCAAGGATGGAAAGACTTCATCTCATGTACTTTGTATATGTTCTCAGAAGGGAACAGTCCCTAGAGAGGGAATATCATGCTTAGTAAAGTAGAGGGATAATGAAGGAGAGGAAGGCACTCAATGAGATGGTCTGACACAATGATTGCGACAGTGAACTCAAGCATAGGAGCCATTGTGACAGTGGTGCAGGACTGTGGGGTGTGCAAAGACTTTCCATCAGCTTCCATGTGTTTGCCAGCATATGGAGGGAGGTCCGATGCTTAGAGATATCCTCCCTGATGGCAGTCAGCCTTCAGACTACTGTCTGGTCCCACCACAGGTGGGGGATTACTCCCTGCTGTTAAGGACAAGGGAGTACGTCCCCTGAAAGCTTGGGCTAAATCAAGTCTCAGCTCAAGGGCATTCAAGGTTAGGCTGTCATCATGAATCTAGAATCCGCCCATCTTGTCAAATGTGTACCTCCAATCCCTTCCCTTCCTATTGCATGTATACCCCTAGA
>PVJH01009065.1:0-81365 GCA_004026705.1 Nesogale talazaci | reverse complement strand
CTCACACAATACATGCAATGATGCAAAATGCAAGAAGATCAAAGATCAGTAGGTGGAAAGTCTTGCAAATCCAGTGGTGGTAGAGGTATCTGCGCACTGGCATGGGTTTCCATGTGGCTTCTCCAGCTCTAAGGCTCTGGCTGTGTCAGTGTAGCTTCATTTGGCATGTCAACAGGAATGTCTCACAAGGACAGAATATATCTGGCCTCCAGGAGCTATTTATCTCCTCAGTGCTTCCAAACGAGGTCACCAAGCTATGACCTGATTTACAGGCTAAATAACATTCCTTCACGCTTAATAGTCTCAAATTGACATCGGATTATGTAGTCACCACAGGATGTCAAGAATATTCAAGACATCCTTTGCAGGTTTTTAAATTCGGTTATTTTTCTTGTTTCAACATATTCTTTGTCTGATATTCACTCAGCTTCTTCATTTCTCCTATTTCTGTTAGCAAGGATATATTTCCCCCATCCTTTTTACTTTCAACCCCTTTGTATCTTTAACAAATAATGTTGATTTCTTTATTGGTATTCTCTATTTGATATGGAGTTGTTATGATAACTTTCTTTTTTTTTTTTTTTTGGTACTTTTTCTATCATGGTGTCCCTTACTTCTTTGAAGTCTTTTGTTGTCAGGGGAGCCAGCGACGAACATATCATCACAGGTCTGGTAGGTATAATTGTAAAGCGATAATAAGTAAAGATTATAGTAAAGTCATAGAAATTATGAGATTTAGGAGAGAGATATAAATAATGGAGTCAGATGCATTTCATGGTAGCATGCTCACCTCCTGGATGGCCATGATCTCAACAGTCAGATCCATACAGAGCATGGGCAGGAGTCGAGAGCCAGAGAGAGCTGAGGCCAGAAAGTTTATTGCTAACCAAGGTTTATATCTAGTTAGGAGACACGATTCCAGGTAGCCACACATCACAGGAAGGGGCTATACAATAGGCATATGCATCACAGGAAAGGGATGTACAATAGGCATAAGCGTAACAGGAATGGGATGAGCTAGGGACATACATGTGACAAGGAGGGAAGGGCTAGGGGTATGCACCTGACAAGAAAGGCAGTTGCCAGATTCATGATTATAGCCTAACCTTGATCATCCTTAGATGGTCTTGACCTCCGGGGGCTCCTACAAGGAAGTAGTCTACTACTACCCTTATCAGAAGGGAGTGGGGCCTCTTAGGGTGGGAGAGGCTCTGCAGCTTGATTGCTCTGGATGGCTGGTAACCCTTAGGGAGAAGAGTCCCTGACCTACTTCTGTTGACCTCCATGTGTATAGTCATGTGTGTAGAAAGAGGCTAAAGTTTGACATATATTGTGGGGAGACAAGTTGGGAGAAATCTTTCTGTTTCCCACATTTGGTTACAAGTCTTTGAGGTGTTAATTGCAAGGGCAACTATTCTAAACCACTAGCCACTCTTTGGGAGAATGACAATTTTCTGCATCTGAAAAGATTTACAGTCTCAGAAAATCACAGGGACAGTTCTACCCTGTTCTAAGGGGTCACTCTGAGTATCTATTTGATGACCGGATGGATGTCTTTTGATCTTGAACTCTGTCATCTGGGCACTGTCACCAGATAATTTCTCTTTATTGCTCCTATTTTTCTGTATGCCTTCATTTTTTTTGTTAAAAACTGGGTATTTAAGTTAATAGATGGGCATTGTTGCTGTTTGCTTGTTCAGTTGTGTAGTGACTTAACTGAACCACTCAGTGAATTCTGCTTTCCCTGGCACTTTAAGTCTCTGACATCACTCCTTAAAGGGGCCAGTCTTAGTCATCCACTGTCACATCAGGACAACAGGATTCTCTTTGTGCCTTTCTGGGGTCTCTTTGTTAAGCTCTTTCTCTGTTGATATCACACTGGGCTTTTCGCCAGCACTCTTTACCAGCTGATTACGCTATTGTTTTTTTTAATTACGATTCACCCTCTAACCCAGTGCATTTCAGGCCTCTTTGTCTTAGTAGTTTTTGAGGTTGGTTCTGTCCCTAAGGGACTCTTCTGAGCTGTCTCTTTCTGCTAAATTTCTATTTACGTTCATGTTTGGCTTGTCGCTTTTATAGCGCTACCTGCGTTTGCTTAATTGCTTGGCACCAAATGGCCATTGTTTTGGTCAGTACTCTCAGGTTTGAAATGTCCCATCCTCTGCTCCAAAGAGTCAGTGAGGAACCATCTGATTTGACAGCCTCCTTCTCCCTGCTTTGGCAAAATCTCTGTAGAGATACTTCAAAAGGGGGTGGGGACAGTGGTCCACTTGGATTTTAGAGACAGCCTCGCTTTATGGGTTGGGAAGTCTCAGCTCTTCTCAGCTCGCAAAAGGAACTCTGACCTATGACTGAAATGAGGTGTGAACTATTGGGGCCCCTTATTCTTGACCTGGCACTCCTGGGGTACAGCTTCTGCATGGGCAGAAGAAAATGAGCCCCTACTCCCTCAGCTCTTCTTGCCTGAAATAGAGGTTCTAGAACACAGAACCGTAGGAGATAAGACATGTGGGTGGCTTGACTCTCCTGGGGAAATACAGTTGGTTGAGGCTGGGAGATGGGAACAGACCTGTGTCAAATTCAGCACTGGGAGTGTAGGGATGAAGTCGAGCCTGTCAATCTGGAGATGTCCAATGAAGCCTCTGTGTGGCTATGACTTTCTCCTGAGAATTCTGGGAAGTCTTCTGGTATTTCTCAAATGGAGGAGAGAGACACTTGGAGACAGTCTACTAGCAAGACAACATGGCCGCATGTTATAGATCCTGAGTCCTGGAGACTGGAGGAGCCAGAAGAGAAGCCACAAGGGCTTACCCTGATAGATCCAAACCTCTGGGGCCAGAGAAGCCATGTGGAGACTCCTGCCATTGCTGAGATGTCTGGATAATGCTGATGGACCCTGAGTCCTGGAAATGAGGAGCCACGGGGAGATGTTTCTACTGTTTCTACTGCCGCTGGACACAATAAAACTCGGCACCTACTGGCCTGTATTTGTCCTGGTGTCATTGCACGTGCTTCGTGAGTCAGAAGGAGACTTTATAGACTGGTACCAGATATATGGGCTAATGTTGGACTTATGACCTTGGACTCGACTGGGCTAAGATGCTTTCTTAATGTTCCATTCCTCTTGTATATAAACCTTTCTCTTATATCCATATGTATGTCTATGAAATTGTTTCTCTAGTCTACCCAGACTAACACACCTTCTTAATAACATAGAGCATTTCTCTAGTCATTAAACTATTATTTATTTTGTTATATGAAGGTAGCACACAACACATTTCTATGATTACAGCTAAGAAGTTGACTTTTAAGAGTTTTTAACTATTAAAAATAAAACTCCTTTAACATAAAACTCTTTATTTGTATGCATCTCTGATGATTTCTTTCATGTATATCTCTCAAAGTAGTAAACTGGTCTCCAGAAAAGCTTATATGTTATTCCATCAACAATGTAAAAATCAGCTCCAGTGGCTGCATAATACACTCACATAGGTATTTTTCATAATTCACTTGATTACTTCCATACTTAACATTCTCCAACACAAAATAAGGAACTATTTTTCTGAACAGCATTTACTGCATGAGAATAAATAGGTTCCACTCCCATGGAATATTTGAAATGTTTCCATATTTTCACTGTGTTTTACAGTGAATATTAAATACAGTAATACAGTAATATTAAAATGCCTGTTCATATACTGTATTTGTTGGACCATAAGACACACCTTTTCTCCTCCAAAAGTGGGGCAAAAATGAGGGTTTGTCTTTCAGTTCCAAGGTGTGGCAGCCCAGAACATTTATGATCTCATGCACCTGCGTACTCTCCGCTACTGTCTGCATGCTGTGTATTCCTGTGTGCTCAGGGGAAGTCCCACCTCCTGGAGTCTCTGTGTCAGTCAGGTCACATGATCAGCACAGTGCTGATCCCCTCATTTGTTAATGAAAATGATGATGCTTCTTAACACCACTGTTGAGTTTGCACTGTTGAACATTTCTGTATTTTGCTTTATTTTAACAAATATTTTAGTATACTGGTACAATTTGGTTCAGAATATTTTTTTCTTGTTGGCCTGCTCTAAAAACTGGGTGCATCTTATGGTCAGGTGCATACTATGGTCTGAAAAATACAGTATATTCATCTAGCCTCTGATTAATTTTCTTAGGCTAGATTTCTAGTCTTGGATTATTTTGTCAAAAATCCCATTTAAAGGGCACTTGCAGAGATCTCAATATAGGTATGTCCATACATAAATACAACCATCTATTATAAGGTGGGAATAAATTTAAGAACATATCTATAGGCCAAATACTATGGTAGCAAGTGGACCTTGGGCCCTCTCTCTGGTGCTCCCTCAATGCAAGAATACTTTGTTCTATGAATCTGGCATTCCTTGAGGATCACTGGCCCAACACAATCACTGAAGTTAAATGGGTGCACAAGTAAATGTGGTGAAGAAAGCTGACGGTACCCAGCCATCAAAGGATATATCTGGGATCTTAAAAGCCTGAAGATAAATCATAGACCATTTACTTGAGAAGAGACCACACCCACACAGAAGAAGCACAACAGCCAGCGTGGCCACATGTTGGTGAAAGGTCTAGGCAATAGACATCAAACGGGGGGGAAAAACATATCACTGTGTGCACATATCCCCAAGGTGCCCACTGAGGACATGTGGGAGCATGAGCAACAGTGGTGAAGAAAGCAGATGGTGCCCAGCTATCAAAAGATATAGCATCTGGGGTCTTAAAGGCTTGAGCATAAACAAGCAGCCATCTAGCTCAGGAGCAACAAAACCCACCATAAAAAAAGCTCACTTGCCTGTGTGATCATGAGGTGCTGAAACAATCAGGTATCAGATATCAAAGAACAAAAATCAATATCAATGGACCATTGACTCCCGATATTGCTGAAGACAAATGGATACAGAGGCAAACAGAGAAGAAGAAACAATGGTGCCCAGCTACCAAATGATTGAATGTCTGGAGTCTCAAAGACTTGAAGATAATCTAGTCACCATTCAACGCAGAAACCGCAAAGCCCACATGGAAGAAACACAAGAGGGGCCAAAGGGAGCAGGTATCGAGCATCAAAAAACAAGAATCACATCATTAGGAATGAGGGGGAGAGCACGGTGGGGACCTAAGGCCCACTGGTGGGTAATTGGTCACCCCTTCACAGGGGAGCCACAGGGAGGAGACAGACCAGTCAAGGGGTAGCCAGGCAGTGATGATGCATACAAGTTCCCCCTGGTTCCTAAAGCCTTCCTCCCCACCATCATGGTCCCAACTCTACCTTACGAATCCAGATGGACTGGAGAAGGTACACTGGTGGAGAGGGGAGCTGGAGATATGGGGAAACCAGGATGGGTGAGCCCCTTCAGGCCAGTGGTTAGATTGGAGCTGCTGGAAGGGTGGAGAGAGGTGGGGTAGAGAGATGGAACTAACTGCAAGGATATATACATAAGCTCCTATTTGAAGGAAAGGCATCAAAGGATTGGGTTGGGAGAGAGGTCGGGCAGTGTTAGATATGACAGAACAATAATAATTTATAAAGTACTGAGGGTTGGTGGGAAGGAGAGAGCAGGGGAAGAGGGGAAGGGATGGAAAAGCCAATACTAGGGGCTCAAGGGAAAAGACGAATGATTGGAGAATGGTAATAGCAGTGGACATGTGAAGGTTCCTGGCACAGTATGTTTATTTATGTATTGTGAAAAACGATGTATGAACCCCCAATAAAATGATTTAATTAAAAAAAAAATCCCATTTAAAACATTTTATGTGGGCTGAGCCCAGGTGGCGTAGTGGTTGTGCACGGGACTGCGGCCCACTGGGATGGAGGTTCAATTGCAGCAGTGGGGCTGGGCCTCCTACTCCCACCACCAGAGAGCAGTGATGCCCAAAAACAAAACAAAAACAAAAACAAACAAAAAAAACACTTTATGTATACATTGCTTTCTGTTTTACTTAAGGAATTCTGGATAAATGGAGATTAATATTTTCTTTTTGTTTTTCCAAATTATAAGTATATAGGTTTATCCATGTTACTGTGTTATTAATATTTCAAGAGATTTATATTAAAATGTGTTGCTATTGTTATTTGATTCTTATTCTTGGCTTTCACCAGGATTGCTTTTATTGCTGTTGTTATTAAGTTGAATACCTACTTATGTTAATCTGGGTGGACTAGAGGAACAAATTCGTAGACACTCATGTGTACAAGAGAGAACTTTATATAAAAGAGTAATTATATAAAGAGAACTTGATATAAAAAGAGTAATATTAAGAAAATATCCCAGCCAAGTACAGATCAAATCCACAAATCAATATTAGCTGTCTGATAACAGTCTGTGAATTCCTCTTCCAACTTGCGGAACACATGTAAAGATGCTGATGCAGGAAGATCAAAGTTAGTCGGTAAAAACAGTCTTGTGGATCCAGTGGCAGTGGAAGCATCTCAGTGCTGGTGTGGGTTCTCACAAGGTTCCTCTAGCTCCAAGACTCTGGCTGCCATCAGCATATCTCCAAGTGACTGGTAACAGGAATGCCTTCCAGGGCGATGAAGCAGAAAGAAAGAGTATCTGGCTTCCAGTGAACGATTTATCTCTATAACACCTCCCAATGAGCTCATCGAACTGGGACTTGATTGACAGGCTAAACTCCACCCCTTCACTCCTACTAGTCTCAAGTTGACACCAGATTATGTAACTATCACACTACTGAAATTTTGTACTTATTTGGCTCAAAGGAAGTGAACTGCATAAACCACAGATTTAGCCTTGGTATAAAGAATCTATAAGAAAAGATAATGGCTAAAGAATCCTGCCATAATTGTTAGATGAGAGAAGAAAAGAATGACGAGTTAAAGATCATGAGAATTTTCATCAATGTCCGGTTTCTCCAGAGGCTTTCAAGTCCATTGAACTTGGTTAGAATTGTTTAAACATTTTATCCACACGGATTAAAGGAAGGAGAGGTACGTATTATTATATACACAATTTCACAATGACAGTATTCTGTTAGCAGATGCATAGGCAGCCAGGTAAGCTGAACAAGTGTGGGGAGGAGAATGGGATGAGACTCATGAATATATGTAGGGTTGACAGAGAATGTTTCCACACGTCTTTATCTCAGTTGCAAAGATATCCACGAGTCTAGTAGAATAGAGGGCAGCCGTATGGAAAGTCCTCAGCCATAGCCTAGGGAATGAGAGTCTGTTCCAAACTGCCAGCCACTCCATGGGAGAAAGATGAAGATATCTATTCCCTGAAAGATTTACAGCCTCTTTCTAAATTCAAAGCAATCCTGATCCAAGTCCCTGTACAATTCTTCAAAGACATGGATAAACTCATCAGCAACTCTAGATGGAAAGGAAAGGAACCCAGGCTAACCAAAACACACTTAAAAAACCAGAAGTAGCCAGGCAGAAGTCATCTAAGAAGCCAAACCATCAGACAAACTGAAATTTCTCCAGCATCATTGAAAGGCATAGAAATAATGCTACAGCTAAGACTTTCTCTCTCTTGTTAGGTAGTTATGTAAATACAAAAGCAAAAGAAATTCATTCCCATTGACAAAAAAAATCTCAGGAGAGATTTTTCCAGATCCTTCCTAAAGAAACAATGAAAATGCAACAAAACAGAAACAAGTTAATGACCTGATGGGAAAAAACAAAAACCATGAACCAGAACATGACAAGAAATCATAGCTGTGAGTAATTCATTCGCTTATCCCTTTTATGTAGTCTACATAATTATTAAAAGAGACTATTAATATTTTTAGTGGAATGTAAGATGGGCAAGAGGAGTTATGGATTTTTCTCATTGTTATAAGACCATGCTAAATACCTAATAAATATTTACTGAATCAATTGAGGGGGGATACCAAGCAACAAAATATGGGTAACATACTTACAATAGAATTGAAAAACAATTTCAGAACATGCTAATTAAAAAGACAGTTAAAAGTATGTGGGGATGGTAAGAATGTGTATTTTTTTTTAATGTGGCATCAATAAAAAAGTGCAAATAAAAATTGTATTTTTCTGTAGTTGGTTATTGAGAAAAATATATTTGTATATTGTGGGGGGTTGAGAGAAGAATAAATTGATCATAGAGCAAAAACCAGAATATTAATTGAAGTTAAGTATTAGACAAAATAAGAAGACCTCACTGAGACCAAACATATCTGTTGTAGCAAAACGCACTTACTAAGATAAGAAGTATATACCCAACTAGGACCCCTACTGCTATAGTGGCTTACGCATTGAGGGTCTAACTACCCAAGGTTACCAGTTATAAACTACCAGCCACTCCACAGAAGAAAGATGAAGCTATCTCCTCCCTTAAAGATTTCAGGCTCTCTATAAGTTCAATGCAGTTCTAAGCAATTCTGATCGAAGTCCCAGCACAATTCTTCAAAGAAATGGAAAAACTAATCATCTGCTACATATGGAAAAGAAAGAAACCCAGGATAAACAAAATCACTATTAAAAAACATAAACAAAGTAGGAGGTCTTTCTCCCCAGCTTTAAAAACCTTTTCTATAGCCATGGTAATCAAAATAGCCTGGGACTAGGACATCGATATATGTATAGACAAAATGGATTGAAATAGACCACCCAGGAAATGAATCACGCACCTACAGACACCTGATTTTCAACAAGACGTCAAGCGGGAAGGAGAGAACCTATGCAATAAATGGCTCTGAAAAAACTGGATTTCTACCTGTTAAGAAAATGAAACCGGATCTGTATCTCATACTACATACAAAAAGTAATTCAAGATCAATTAATGATCTAAATGCACACCTTAGAACTATAAGGATCATGCATGAAAAACAGGGGCAAACTTCAGGGCTCTAACACAAATCATAAACACACTACCACACAAAATGAAAACACCCAGAGCACAGAAGACAAAATAGAGAACCCAGACCTTCTGAAAGTACAACATCCATGTGCATCAAAGGAGTGCAAAGAGAACCCACAGATTGGGGAGAAAAATATTTGGCAGTGACACATCAGATAAAAAACTTCATCTTAAAAAATTACTGTACAGTAAACTGAGAACTGTGCCTGCTAGAGCAGGGGGTAGCAACAAAGGGTGAGTGGAGGCCGAGGAATAGTGCTGTGCCCATTTTCAAACAAGCCATGTCCCTCTTCAGAAGCAGAACTTTAGGAGAGAATCCCATTTGTTCCATAGGTGGCTTTCTGCTGAATACCAGCCAGCACTTCAAATCGATGCCCACCTCTGGCATTGGAAGATACAAGCACCTAATTCAAGCACAAGAGACCAGGAAGAAGAAGGGAAAAGAGAAAGTGAGACCCATTGCTCTGGGGACAGATTATGAGTATGGTGTTGTAAATATTCACCTGATTGCGTAGGACGTGGCCCCAGCAGAAAGTTATGCCTGGTATCTTCACAAGTTTTGCAACCATTACTTCATTAAAGCCATGCCCACAAAAACCACGGAGGTGTTGTGGCTGCAAGGCCAAGGCAACAAAATGTTCCTGGACTCGGTCTTTGAGCGAGGGGTGCCGATCAGTGGGTTGAGTGCTACCTGTGGAGAGACTTTTCTTGGAGAGGATCGGAAGCAATCTTCCTGAAGGAGTCTGGTTGTTAGTGAAGGAGCACACTGAAGATTTCAAGGAAGGTTCAAAGCTAGACCAGAACTGGAAAAACTGTTGTCCAAGTGGAGCTAGCTCACAGGAGATCCTTCCAGGCCAGCACGGGGGAGAGTGAGTGCTAAGAAGAGCAGTGATCAGCAGGAGACCTTGGTCTTACAGATCCGAAGGTCACCTTCTCACCATCAAGGATGCTTCTCCTCTTCTGTGGTCAGGAGGGGCTTGCCATTTGTCAACCAGTTTCCTTTGAGCCAACCTAAGTATCCTCAATCTAATAAAAATTGACTATGAAGTTGAAAAAAATTACTGTATATACTCAAGTATAAACTGACCCGAATATCAGCTGAGGCACCTAAAACTGCATAAAAAATATGCCAAAAAACTCTACTTACACACGAGTATAAGTGGTATATAAATTGACAATACACTAAGAAAAATATAAATAGTCTAGTCAAAAAATGAACACAAGACATGGATAGACAATATACTAAAGATGGTATCCAGTCAGTCAACAAACATGAAGAAATACTTGCATTCATTTGCACTAAGAGAAATGCAGATAAAAAGAAAGATGAGATAACACCTTGCACAGACACTCCTAGAAAAGTGAAATAAAACAGAAAATAATAAATGCTGGAGAGAATGCAGAGAGATTGGAATGTTTTTCCATTGCTGGTGGCCTTGCAGAATTGTACCAGTCCTGTGCAAAATAGTCTGGGGCATCCTTCACAAATATGAATGGAAAGACTTTAGGATTCTCCGATCTCTCTCTATGTGGTGCATACTCTGAAGAAATAAAAAAAACAAGACATAAACAGGTACACCTTCATGTTTATTGCAGCAATTTCTATAATAGAAAAAAAGGTGGAAGCAATAAAAACTCCTATCTGTGGAGGAATAGATAAAAACAACTCTGGTACCTACACTCAATGGGATAGTAAGCAGCTCTCAAAAACAATGAGGAGTCTGTCAAACACTTCAGGCATGGCCCAAATTGGAAGATGTTATGCTCAGTCGAGTTAGTCAATATCCTAAAGATTGACTGTTTATGGCCCCATTTTTATGAAAGAAAGAAAACGGTTTCACACCAAAGAAAAATCTTTGGAGACGATGATAAAGCCAGGGTAGAGATGAGAGGATAGGGGGGTAACGAGGCATGGAACTAAGAGAGAAGGAGGGAAGAGTGGGCAGGGAAAAAAAAAAAAGACAGAACCACCTGGAGGGGCAGATGTTTACTGGGATAGTGCCACTGATTTGATATGATGACCTGGGCTGTGACATATAGTATGTTTTTTCTATGTATGTGTTAGAGTCCACAAATGATTTAAAAAAAAAAAGTTTACCACTTTGGAAACAATAGAGCAGTTCTACTATATCCTGCAGCCTTGCTGTGAATCAGATTTCACTGTGGTAGTTGTTTTCCTTGGATTATAAACCCAAATATGTTCAATATACAAGAGACACACTGAAAACAAAGGGACTCAGAAAGGTTGCAAATAAAAGATGGTGAATCAGCCCCACTCTCAGTCCCAGTGGGAAGCAGATGGCAGACCCACGTTAGAAGAAATTGAGATGATAATAAAAGGACTCATTATAAAGGCTTGGCAGAATGTGGGGAGTTCATAGAGTGAGGAGAGACTCTGTCAACACCCGAGGCCTGAAGGAAGGGATCAGTGTTTCCTAGAATTCTGTGATTGGATCGACTTGATGCTGTAGGCGTCGAATTTGCAGACTTTGTTCATGATATGTGGGCAGCTTGTTTCTAGTAAGTAAATTTTTGAGAGAAGGCCATTAATGAGCGTGAGCGCATGGACTGATGTCTAGTACCTAAGGCTGGGGAGAAAGATGGGCTTTTTACTCTTGTAAAGAGTTATGGTCTCAGAAACCCACTGAGTCCTGTAGGATCCTTATGATTTGACATCGACTTGATGGCAGTGAGTGAGTGAGTGGGTACCCAAAGGAACAGCGTTGTGTGAGTCTGAGTAGACTAGAGAAACAAATTCATAGACACGCATCTGAATATAAGGGAAAGGTTTATATGCAAGAGGAATAGAATATTGAGAAAGCATCCCAACCCAGTCAAGTCCAAAGTCATAAGTTCTCTATCAGCCCATATGCCTGATACCAGTCTATAAAGTCTCCTTCTGACTTACAAGGAGCTCCTTCTGAAGCACATGCAATGACACCAGGACAATCACAGGCGAGTGGGTGCAGTCTTATGTGTTCGGTGGCAGTAGAAACATCTCAGCACTGGCAGGAGTCTCCACATGGCTTCTCCAGCCCCAGAGGTCTGGCTCCATCAGGGCAAACCTATGTGGCTTCTCCTCTGGCTCCTCCATTCTCCAGGAATCAGGATTGATCAGTGTGCTGTCATTTCATCTTGTCAGTAGCTCATCCCTCAGAGACTTCGTCCAGACTCCCTTCTCCAATTGGGAAATACCACCCAGAAGTCTCAGGAGAAAGCCATGCCTACACAGAAGCCTCATTGGCTATGTCCAGAGTGACAGGCTAGACTCCACCCATACACTTCCAATCATGAAATCAACATCAAGTATATGACCACCACAAGGGTGTATCTTGTTCACTAAAATCTGCCCCCCCACCCCCAAGCCATAGGTCAATGGGTATTTATGGGTATCCCAGGGGGAGGAGATCTTCTGGAACAATCCCTCTTGAGACAGGCCTGCCGGTTCTCAGCTTGCTCTCTCTGTTCAGAGAACCAGATGCTGTTAGCAACTAATACGCTTCAAATGGAGGTGGGTAGGTGTCTAAGTTCTAAAGGGAAATGGCAGAAGGTTGCCCATGGTTCACGGATTCTAACAGAATTCCAAGATAGAAGCAAAGATGAACAAAAGTCATGAAACCCCAATACGATGCTAGGACCCAGTGTGACATCCACCTGAGAGAAGCTGAGGCCTTTAGTGGGGCCTGGGGTAGGGTGATCTAGGCAGCTGAATGGTTGGCCAACTTTGAGCCCAGGCTTTAGTTAGCCGATATGAGACTGTTGATCAGCGAGTCCAGCCACATACCATCTTCAGAGTCATGGATATGGTTCAGTCTGATGGAGAGAGACTCTTGACTTCACATCCCCGTGGTCCCGTCCCTTAGGTTCCACTCCCACATGGGTACTCAAGATGGAGGTCTGGCTCACTTCCAATGGAGTTAATCTGGTCTCTCCCCGAGTCCTTTGGGAAGCCAACTCTTCTGGTGAGCTCAGAGGCCATGAAAAGTGAGAGAGGCAGGGTTGTCTTTCCTGGTGGGAGAGGATCAGGAGAACAGTTAGGTTCAGAGTTCCCCATCTTCACCTGTGTCAGCCCATATGCCCCACCCTCATCTCAAGATACCACTCCTCCACCATCAGCATCTTTGCCTTAGTGAGGAATTGCTGTCACACTTACTGTCCCAGAGTGGACTTGTTCCTTAGGTCAAAAAACTCCTTCAAAGCTGCTGTGGGGGCTTCCCTCTTCTCCATCCGTGTTTTCAGGTGTCGATTCGTGCTCTTCATTTCTCCTTTCCTTGTAGCTAGATTGGAAGCAAAGATGGGGACTGGAGACCAGGCTGGTAGTGGTTGTCATGCGGGCTTGATGGGAATGCGGAGCTTGGAATAGAATGGCCCTTGTAAAGAAAGAAAGGAAGGCCGGGGAGATAAACGGATTATCTTCATGCCCATTGCCGTTGCTACAGTGACTAAGTAACCAAGCCCACCCTCTCTCATCTCATGCTACTTCTGGTGACCATCTGTGTCATCTTGACACGGCAGAATGTCAGGGATTACTATTCTCCTCCACTCTTCTCCACACCAGGGAAGGGACTCGGGGAAGACCTAGGGTGAAGCCAGAGAGCTGCTTAGGGCGCAGCATAAAGGGAGATACTCATTCTGGGTGTGACCTCAAGAGTGAAAGTCTCATTAAGGTTTGCAACGTGCACCCCATCCCCGTCCCAGCCTGCCCACACCTTAGCCAGAAGGGCACCCCTATGTGGCTCAAGCAAGAACAAAAAAAAAATCTAGAAGGAGTTTGTTCTTTGAGGCACTGCTTTCCGGGGTCACTCCTGCACACCATTATTCTGCTAGAGTCTCAGCAGGCAACAGATGGCACACTCAAATTAGGGTCACCTGGGGAGAGCGTTTAAGTGGAGTGCTCACCACAATGAGGGCAAACCACAACACCCTGGGGACAGTGACAGACGGTACTATATCTCCCACTGGATCCAAATGGGCAAAGGGGAAGGAGAGCTGCCAGAGTGAGTCTAAAAGCAGAGAGGAAGACATGGAGACACTACCCAGTGTGTCCATCTAGTGCAAAAGCTACCCCAAAGCTACCATCTAGCCCAGCGGTTCTCAACCTGTGGGCTGCGATCCCTTTGGGGGGTCGAACGACCCTCTCACAGGGGTCACCTGATCCATCACAGTAGCAAAATTATAGTTATGGAGTAGCAATGAAAATAATTTTATGAGGGAGGAGATGAGCCAGTTAAAGTACAGTGTAGTAACAACGAAATGTGCATCTTTCCTCTAGTTCTCAAATGCTTCCTCACACCCACTATCATGTTCCCGGTTCTACCAGACAAGTACGACTAGAATAGGGGATGTACACTGAAGTCAGAATTTAGGATAGATATTCCCACAGGATGAGTGATGAAGGTGGTGATACTGGGTGAAGGGGTGTTGGAGTAGAAAGGGGGGACTAATTTCAGGGATCTACATATAACCTCTTCTCTGGGGCATGGCCAACAGGGAAGTGAGTGAAGGGACACATTGGACAGTGTACGCTATGAAATAGCATTTTGTAAATTATTAAAGGTTCATCGGGGGGAGGGAGGAAGGGCAATATGGGGAGGTGGAACTGGAGGTCTAAGTGGAGGGAGGATATTTTGAGAGTGATGATGGAACTAAATGTGCAAATGAGATCTGCATACAATTGATGTATGTATGGATTGTCAGGGGAGGTGTATGAGTTCCCAATAAAATGATTCATTTTTTGAAAAAAGGGGGAAAGGGGAGCTTTCCTTTTTTAAAGAGGAGCTTATACCAAGGGCTCAAGTGGAAAATGTTTGGAAATGAATGTGGCAACATGTGTGCAAATGTGCTTGATACAGATGATGTACTGAATGTTATAATAGCTGTAAGAGCCCCCAATACAATTATTTAAAAAATAATAATAATTTTATGGTGGGGGGTGGTCACCACAACATGAGGAACTGTATTAAAGGGTCTCGGCATTAGGAAGGTTGAGAACTACTGCTCTAGAAGGCTGATAACCCTCAGGGAGGATGACCTTTAAGCAGCTTGCACTGACCTCTAAGTGTGTAGCCATTTACCATGTGCAGGAAGCAGCGTCTTAGGTCGGGCATCTGCTTGGGGGGACAACCTGGGGAACAAGTCCTTTGCATCCCACGGGGTCAGTTCCGCCATGTCCTTAAAGGGTCACTATGATTTAGAATCATCTTGACAGCACAGTAAGTTTGGAGTTTGAGTGCCTGGAGCCTTCTGCAAAACAGGCGCTCAGAACTGAAGGCCCGATGCAACACTCATTGGGACCTTGTTCCAGCTCTCCATAATAAAAAGGGGCTCCAGAAAGTTAACTGAAAACTGGGAATGAAAGAGAATGGGATTTCCCGCCAGCTTCGGAAGCCCCCCCACACTAGTCTTTAATGTCACATTGGCCCTTGCTCTGTGATAAATTCATCGATAACCTTTTTATTTCTGCTCATTTACTGAGAAAAGGCAGAGATAGCCCAGATTCTGTTGACCACCTCCAACTATGAACCAGAGCTATGTGTGGCCTCCAAGGGGTACAAAGTCTGGTTAAGCCTTCCTCCCAAGACTACTAGTTAGAAGTTCATTAGCTGTCATGACTGAAATAGAGTTGGTTCCAATTCATAACCACCGTATGTACAGCAGAATGAACTGTCTGGCCCTGCAGTAACTTCACGATTGCCTCTGTTTAAGTCCACCGTTACAGTCACTGTCGATCTGTCTTGCTGAAGATCTTCCTCTTTTTGGTTGACCCTCTATTTTACCAAGACCATATTTTCTTTAAAAATTTTTTTAAAATCATTTACATCGTTTTTCACAATACATAAATAAACATACTGTGCCAAGCACCTTCACATGTCCGCTGCTGTTATCATTCTCCAAACATCCGCCTTTTCCCTTGAGCCCTTGATATCGGCTTTTCCATCCTTTCCCCTCTTCCCCTGCTCTCCCTTCCCCACCAAGCCTCAATACTTTATACATTGTTATTGTTCTGTCATATCTTACACTGTCCGACCTCTTCCCCACCCCACTCCCCTGATGCCTATCCCTCAAATAGGAGCTTATGTGTATATCCTTGCAGTTGGTTCCGTCTCTCTACCCCACCTTCTCTCCACCCTTCCAGCACCTCCAATCTCACCACTGGCCCAAAGGGGCTCATCCGTCTTGGTTTCCCCATATCTCCAGCTCCTCTTTCTATTAATGTACCTTCTCCAGTCCATCTGGATTTGTAAGGTAGAGTGGGGACCATGATGGATGGAGGAAGTCTTCAGGAACTAGAGGAAACTTGTATGCATCATCACTGCCCAGCTGCACCTTGACTGGTTTGCCTTCTCCCTGTGACTCTCCTGTAAAGGGGTGTCCAATTACCCACAAGTGGGCCTTACATCCCCATCCTGCTCTCCCCTGCATTCATAATGAAGTGATTCTTGTTCTTTGATGCTTGATACCCGCTCCCTTTGGCCCCTCTTGATCACACATGTTGGTGTGCTTCTTCCATGTGGGCTTTGCTGTTTCTGCACTGAAAGGTGATTCATTTATCTTCAAGTCTTTGAGACTCCAGACTTTCAATCATTTGGTAGCTGGGCACCATTGTTTCTTCTACTCTGTTTGCCTCTGTATCCATTTGTCTTCAGCGATATCGGGAGCCAATTGGTCCATTGATTTTGATTTTTGTTCTTTGATGCCATATACCTGATTGTTTCAACACCTCATCAAGATCATATTTTTTAGCTGCCTCTCCTTCCTCTTTGTTTCCAACTTTTGCATTCCAATCACCAAAGATTATGAATGCATCTTGATTTCATGTCCGATCAATTTCTAACTGATGACATTGGTAGAATTCTTCAATTGCTTCCTCACTGATCTTTGTGGTTGGTGCATAAGCTTCAATAATAGTTGTGTTAGCCTGAGATGACTAGAGAAAAAAATCCAAAGACACTCATATACGTGTAAGAGAGAGCTTTGTCACAAAGAGCAGTTGTATATCGAGAAAACATCCCAGATGTTAGTCCAGATCAAGTCCATAAATCCCTCTTCAGAGTCACACACTCAATGCAATCGTGCAAATTGCAGGGAGATCACCGGGTTGCGGGTGCAAAGTCTTGTGGATCCAGTGGTAGTAGAAGCATCTCAGCGCTGGCATAGGTGTCCATGTGGCTCCTCCAGCTTTCCCACTGTGGTTCTTCAACAAGAAGGCAAAGCAGAGAATGTGTGTCCTGCCTCCAGGGAAAAGGGAGGGAGTTCCCAGAATCCTCATGAGAAGGCCACACCCACAATGAAGCATCATCGAGCTGTGACCTGCTTGACAGGCTAGACTCCACCCTTATACTTATTTATCGAGCTGACATGAAATTATAAGACTATCGCCATTGTAGTGATTGGATTTCCTTGGAAGGAGATAGCTATAATCTTTTCACAGTCAGCACTGTACTTTGAAATTGATTTTGCAATGCCCTCTTTGACACTCTTCCTCTTGATTCCTCACTTCTGGCACAGTAAATCATGATTTTCTGATTCAGCATGGCTAATACCAGTCCATTTCAGCTCACTAATGCCTAGGATATCAATCTTCATGTGTCCCGTTTAATTTTTGACAATTTCCAATTTTTCTAGATTCATATTCACACATTCCAAGTTCTGCTCATTAGCACATTTTCGCCGCTGTTTCTACTTACCTTGAGGCATGTCCCATCAGCAAATGAAGATCTGGGGGGGTCTCCACTCCCAAGAGTTCATTCACATCACCATTGCTGACTCCACTCTGATCAAGTAGCTCCTCTTCCTCAGTCGCATTCCGGGTGCCCTCTGACCAGAGGGGCACATCCTCTGGCACCATCTCAAAGTTCTGCTTCTATCCATTAGGGCCTCAGTATCTGACCATGAGTCAAAGCTATGCATAAGGTTTTCAGTGACTCATTCCTCTGAAATGGGGAGTCCATTCCTTCTCCAGTCTCTGTTCTCAGTCTGGAAGCTCGGCTGAAGCTTGTTCACGTTGGCTGACCCTGCTGGCATTTGAAATATGTTACATAGCTTCCAACCTCACAATAACACACAAGCCACCACAGTTCTACAAACTTACAGAGAGAATGGGGAGAAATGTCGAACAAAACTCTAATCAGTCACACTCCAGGCCCCAAACTAAACCTAGGCCTGTGGTTTTTAAAAAAATATCCCCAAGACCCTCAACCATTTGAAATCAAAATGGCAGGATTTACTCAAAGACAAAGTTCAGAGGGTTAGGAAAGAAGGGGGGATGGGTGGAAACAGGAAAAACACACAGAGAAAAGATAATGAATGAGTTTAAACAAAAGGTGTGTGGCTGATGATATGATCTTTAAACCTTCACTGAATTCACAATTAAAAGTAAAAATAAAACAAACTATTTCATGATTGGCATGGAGTCCATCTGTTCTTTGGTCAAGGTTTCCTTTTTGAAAGAAAGTAGGCATCTCAGGCTCAGAGAGCTTGAGGTTGGTACTGCAGAAAGATAATTCAGAATACAGGAAGATTACAGGTAAGTGGGGACAAAGTCCTCATGACTCCAAGGTCTGAGGAAACATGGCAGGGTGTGGCAGCTCTCAGGGTCCCTGGCCCACATGGAGTCACCACTGGAGGCAGGGACTGGTCCCTCCTGATGATAAGCCCAAATATATCATTCCCTGTGGCATATCATAGCCCATTCAATATTCTGCAATAGCACCAATCATTAAAATTCATCAATTCTTTTTTTTAATTAATCAATTCTTTTCTGTCATCCTTCTTCATGGTCTTTACTATCCAATTATTAATTCAGATTTTCCACCTTAGCTAAGGTCATTGTCAGAAATACTACTCAGAAATAAGAATTTCCTACCATGAGCAGTATAATGTGAACGTTTTCCCCAGTTGAGCTGTTCCTATAGAAACAGTCCTTGAACTAGTCATTTAATTTCTCTGAAGTTCAATTTGTCTTTTAACCTGTGGAATATAAACCAAACGAGGTTCTGAAGGAATTGGATTTACAGGAATTAAATACATGGAAAACACTTAGCGGTGTGCCAGGCACATCGTAATTGCCCAATAAAGGTGTACTATTCACAATCCATTTAATAACTTAAACATTCATTACCAGCCAGCATCTGTATAAATATTCAAGCAGAAATACTTTAGAATAAGACTGAAGAAAACAACCTCATCTAAGGACCAAAGAATTCTATTCTGAGTGCTTCTTCAGCTGCTTAATCTAATGATATTCTTTCTGACCCAAGGGGGGAAAGAAAATGACTTTGATCACCATTCTTTGATTCCTTACGTGGGATCTGTGTGCAGCCAGCAGTTAAAAGTCCCTTTTGGACTGTGAATTCCAATAGCTCCCAGGAACCTTGAAAGTGATTGTGCCTCGCTCAGCAGGACCCTCTCTCTCAATCCTCTGCCATTTTCTTTGCTCTTAAATGCTAACACCAAATAACTCATTGGCTCCAAATTACATTCATAAATAATCATTTTTTAATTGCTCTCCTTGTAGCCAAGCAGAAGGCGAGCAGGCTCGAAGAAAAGTTTAATCCCATACCAAGCCCAGGTCTACAGTGTTGGACTGTTCTCTTTAGAGCCTGAGAAGGTTGTCCTAGCAACCAGCTTTGCGAACTTGCATTATGGCTCCTCTTAAAGCCTTTGAAGTGAGCCCTCCTCCCTCCTAGCCTTTGAAGTGATTCTGAATAGAATGCTAAAGATTATCTATTAACTGGCAGTTTCTGAGCACCCCAGAAGGAGTGGGGCTCTTTCAAGAGCCACCACGATAGCCACAGGCATATGGCTTCCTCCTATCGCAGTCCTCAACCAGGAGCTGGTACTACTGGACATTCCCTGCACAGTGGGCCTGTCGCTAGTATCAACACAAAAGCAATCTGAAACCAATCACAGCAATGGATCGAATTTCTTAAATAAACACTCTGCAAACCAGGGTAACATTTTCCAGAATGTTGCAAAGAAGAACAATCTTTGAAAAGATTCTCATCCCCCCCAGCATATTGATGTCTGTGTTTACATAATGGCTTGCTGACGTGCAGCATTTTCTTGATGAATAATTATTGATTTACTAAAAATGTCGCTCCTAGCCTGAGCCTGGTCTGATCTTTGATGGTGGTGAGGAGGCTGCACAGAAAAGTAGTTTTTTGTTGTTTTTTTTTAAGAGCTCAAAGTCCTTTCCAAGGCAAGATTCTTCTCTCAGTAGCTTAGTGCCTTTTTAGAAACCCAGTTTGCTCAAGGCTCAAAGTTCAAAGGTATTTACAGGGCAATAGCTTGGGTGGGTCATCCCAGCTTCCAATGAATCCAGAAATCTGGATTCCCTGAGACTGAAATGTTCCCTTTGCCCCTGTTGTTATTTGGAAAGTCGGTTCTGACCCACAGCAACTTAAGGCACAATGCAACAAAGCACTGCTCAGCCCCATGCCATCCTTACATCTGTTCCTAAGCTCGAGCCCATTGACAGAGTCAGGGGAACAATCCATCGTCTTAAAGACCTTCCTCTTTTATGCTGCCCCTCAATCTTACCAAGAAGGATGTCTTTTTCCAGGTCTCTCCCGACAACATGTCCAAAACCTGTAAGACAAAGTCTTTCATTCTCTGCCTCTGAGGAGCACTCTGGTCACACTTCTGAAACAGATTTGTTTGACCTTTCAGCAGAGAAAGATAGACGTTCTACACCAGTAAACAGTTACAGATTCATAAACCCACAGGGAGAGGACTCTCCTGTCTTCTAGGGCCACTGTGAGTCAGCTTCAACATGATGGCCGTGACTGGGTTTCCCTCCTTCCCTGGGCTTTACAAATACAAGAATGGAAAGAAAACTCTGATCTCCACGGTTTTTGCCTAGCACTGTCGCATCTCGCTTGCATCCTGTGTCGTCCAACCTTGGTGGGGTGCCGAAATGTGGCCAATCCAGATCGAGGTGTACTCTGTGGAACAAAGGAGTCCTGGAGTGACCTCAAGGGTCACTCCACTACTGACTGAAACGTTGCTGGTTTGAAGCCCACCAAGCAGCACCTGGAAAGAAAGTCTTGTCTATCTGCTCCTGAAAGGTCACAAACCTTAAAAACTACAAAGCACAATTTACCCACCCACGGCCATCTGCTCAATTCCAACTCACAGGGATCATAGGGTTTCCGAGGCTGTAAATCTTTATAGGAGCAGATGTGACCTGATGGTTCAGGCTCATAGAGACCTAATGTACAAAAGAAGAAAACACCGCGTTGTTTTGTATCATCCTCACAATCATTCTTATGTTTGAGCCTGTTGTTACAGTCACTGTGTCTATCCCCCTCAGCCAGGTCTTCCTTTTCTTCGATGTTGATAGCATCCACTTTTCTCTTATTCTATCCCTGATGGCTCTGACCTTCCACCACTGCCCTGACACCAGGACTCTTCTGTCACAAATCTGTGTCACCTTCTTCAAGCCAGAACACAGTTCTACTCTGATGTAGCTGGGGGGAAACCCCATGGGCCAGAATAGACACAAAAGGCGCTGGATGGATTTGTAAGTGTAAACTATCCAACAGATTTCAAAGACAAGACGTGGTGGTCATATAATCTGTTGTCAACTTGAGGCTTAAGAGTGAAGGGGTGGAGGTTAGCCTGCCAATCAGGTTGCAGCTTGATAACTTCATTTAGAGCCATTAAGGAGATAAACAGCTCACTGGAGACAGGACACCTACTTACTCCATATGAGGCATTCCTGTTGGCAAGACACCTGGAGTTACTCGAGAGCCCTGGAACTAGAGGAGTTACGTGTAGATCGCTGCTGCCACCGAGTAGCTTACATCACCACTGTATCCGCAAGATTTTCCACCCACTGACCCGCAGTCTTCCTGCATTTGGCGTCATTGCACGTGTTATGTGTGTCAGAAAAAGAGTCTATAGATGGGTAACAGACATCTGGGATAATATTGGACTTATGGCCTTAATCTGGACTGGGCTGGAATGTTTCTCAATATGCAATTACTCTTTGATATAAAGTTCTCCCTCACACACATATAAGTGTCCATGAATTTGTTTCTCTAGTCTACCTGGACTACCACACAATGTAAAATAAAATAAAGCTCAAGACTGTTGATACTTGTTACACGATGAAACAAACATGTTCTCCACATGCTTATTAAGCAGAATACAGTATTCAAAGTCATTTTGTCCATTTCTTTTCATTTTTTAAATAAGTGAACATTGTTTGTCTTAGGCGCCTTCATATAGGCTGTGACTCACAGAGACCCTATGTGTCACAGAGAGAAACGATGCCCGGTCCTGAACTGTCCTCACAATTGTTCCTATATTTGAGCTCGTTGTGGAAACCACAGTGCCAATCCATCTTGCCAAGGGCCTTTCTCTGTGTTGCTGGCCCTCTGCTTTCCCAAGCATGATGCCCTTCTCCTGTTTGAAGTGACAAAGTCTCACCATCCTTGTCTCTAAGGAGCATTGTGGCTGTTATTGTCCCAAGACAGATTTGTTTGTTCTTTTTAAAGAATACTTTCAATATTCTTCTCCAGAACCACAATTCCAGTGCATGAATTCTTCTTTGGTCTTCCTTATTCAAATGCCCAACTTTCACATGCATATAAAGTGATTGAAAATGCCATGGCTTATGTCAGGTGTGAGTTAGTCCTCAAATTAACATCCTTGCTTTTCCACACTTGAAAGAGGTCTCGTACGGTAGCATATTTACTCAATGTAATGCATTGTATGGAAAACCACGGAAACGATCACAAAATCATGATGGATGACAGATCAATTGAAATGGAGACTATAAAATTAGGAAAGGGAACATGGCCGGTATACGACGAACAGTATTTCTAGGATTGGTTCTGTGGCCCTCCCACCATCTTCTTCAGGATATGTCTCATCACCATGTGATCCTAGTATCCCAATTTCTGTCAAGGTTGTCCATGCCCAAGCAAGATCCCGAGGACAAGGTTGCTGAGTCCCAGCAAACATGCTCTACCCGAAGGCAAAACTCCTCACATTGATGATCAATGGTCAAAAAGAACTCAGTAGAGGCTGAATCTATTTGGAGACTCAATGGATTTAGAGTTCTTACTATAAATCGAAGTCTTCTGCTCAAAATTTAAGCTCTAACTCACAACTGGATGGTAAAATTGCCAATAGAACTTGAAGATTTAATGCCAACCACCTCATCTTGAAATGTTTTATGTCTAAGCATCTAATAACAAACCACTTGATTTTACTGTGTATATAGTGGGTCATCTCTGTGGGATATTGGTTTGCTTGTTCCTCTGAGTGCACACTTCCTCTTTCTATACCCCACTCTACATGCCCGACCAAGAAAGATTGGTCAATGGGGAGAACAGGAAGGAAATGGAGACAGGCTAGAGCAGTGGTTTTCAATCTTCCTAAGGCCATGACCCTTTCATACAGTTCCTCATATTGTGGTGACCCTCAACCATAACATTATTTTCATTGCTACTTCATAACTGTAATTTTGCTATGGTTATGAATTGTCATAAATATCTGATATGCAGGATGTATTTTCATTGTTACAAATGGGACATAATTAAAGTCTAATGATTCGTCACAAAAACAAATGCAATTACATATTGTGAAATATTTATTTCTAATTAAAAATAAATGCCATTTTGTCTTGAAGCAAGGTGTAGCAGGGGGTAACAGTCCAGACCAGGTACCCGTACGTGGGATTATCTGCATGTGGGCAGACCCACCTGGAGACTGATAGAAGAGCAGTGTGTCCCAAGACCGTTGGAAATAGGTGACCCTTGTGAAAGGGTCATTAGACTCCCAAAGGGATTGAGATCCACTGGTCTCTGTGCAGATCTGGCACCTGGCAGCTGAGACCATGGCCATCTGGAGGTGAGCATCCTATCGTAAAATGTGCCTGACTCCTTTATTTCACTTTCTCTCCTATTCTCTATGACTTTACTATAATCCTTACATATTATACCATACGATTGCTCCTACAGACTCCATGGATGCTAGAGGCTGCTTTACTCTCACATGACCCTGTGATTCTCTTAGACTGTAGCTCTCAGAGGTCTTTCTCCAAAGAAGATGATGGGGGTTTCAAACTGCTGACCTTGGGATTAGGTGCCCAAAGCATAACTACTACACCACCACCCATTTGCAGAATCTCTTTGGAATAAGGCTCCATTGAATTCCTTGACCCTGAACCAGGAATGTAAACCGTCTTGCCATCAGACAGAGTGCATTGGAAAGTGGGTTACCGCATCCCGAACCCCTCAGGTCCCCTCCCACTCAGCTCGTATAGGGGAAGTCTCCCTTAGAGGCTTATCTGGGTGGGTCTTTGATGGAGACCATCAGAGTGGGATTGCATTGCCTTGAGTCTTGACCTGACGGCCTCATCAGAAGGCCCTGAACCAATCTTAAAAGCTCTTCTGTTTAACATAAGGCACCTGATCCTACCATGAAGGGAAGGTGATCGAGTGCCACAGGAGACAAAGGAGAGCTGAATTATAGTAAAATAAACAAGTTTTATTAGGGAGGTACTAGCTCAGGGGAGGTCCAGCCGTCTGAGGGCTTGGGGGCTGCTGGAGTTGCACCAGGAAGTAAAATGGCTGCTCTTTTATAGGCCTGGGGCACTGGGGCAGAGCTTTAGTGCTCATTTAAGGTAAAGGAATTGGGGATTGGAGGTTGAAGGTACATCCAGGTCCTGATGAAATGCAGAGCAGGCTGCAAGTTTAGGGAGGGCTGCATCTGTCAGATGTCTGGTTTAAGGAGGTGGGGGAGGGTCAGGCCCAAAACAGCCACCCCAAGCCAACCTAACAATGATCCCATTCCAGCTTCTGTATTCCTTCCTGTAACTATAGTGTATTGATATGTTGCCAATCATGCTTTCGTGACCGTTTCTTTTGTCTTCCCTTGTCCTTTCGAGGCCCAGAACCTCAGCTACCCCTGGGACGCGATTCTGATCTGACTCTACTGGTTCTCCTCACCCAGGTGATATGACTTTGTCTTATCTTTGTCCTGGTGACAAAGGCGCAACTCCCTGTCATCAAGTTGATTCTGACTCAAAGCGGCCAATAGGGCAGTGTAGAACAGCCTCTGGGTTCCAGAGACTCTAAATCTTAACAGGAGTATAAAGCCTCCTCTTTCTCTTTTGTCCTATTGAAGACGTAATAAATGTTCTCCTTAAATTATCGTTGACATTCAGGGTTTTCTTTGTACCCTACAACAGTTGGAGTTGACTCAGTGGCAGTGAGTTTTTTGAGTTTACTTAGGTTTTGTCTTTTCTTGGGGGAGAGGGCGGCCAAATGACACATGTCCTGCCTCAAAGTTAGAGATTAGAGAGGTTTTTTAGATTTAAGGGTTGTTTACAAAGATGATGTTTTCTTTTATTAAAGTATATGAGGTCAAAACTTAAGAGTTTGTTTATATATATTTTTTACATGTTTCACATAACAGTGACTTATACTGTTGCAAGTTCAAGTAAATGACAACCATCATAATGTCTGGGAATTTTCAAGAGTCTTTATTTGGTTAACCAGAGTGCAAGAATCAAAGAGCAATTCTTTAGGTGGCAGTCCAGTGTGGAGATAATAGATAGCATCAGGGACATTTTTTTTTTAATAGAGTGAGCAGGTGACATTTTTTTGATCAAACAGTGTATATTTGGTACAAAACCCATAGTAATATTAATTACTGCATTCTGGTTACAACATCAAAAGGAACAGTATTAAAGAATAACAAAATTAATCACAACATTCGGATTGTAACATCAAAAGGAACAATATTGAAGAATAACGAGGCTAATTACAATGTCCTGATCTTGGGAACATCAGAGTACATTCTAAAATCAATCACTAGTGGGACTTTCCAAGATGGGAGGAGGAGGGAAGCAGGTCATTCAGCAGTCAACAACATGGCCTCACGTAAGTTAGTATTCCTCAAAACTTTATGGGATTTGAGTCATCAATGAAACGTATACAACCTGGAGCAGTGCCTTTGAAATCTTCTGAAACTGGACCCTTGATCACATCTTGTAGTCTAACCATAGCCTTGGAAGCATCTTAATGGTGACTGTTTCCCCTTATGCATTGATCTCTTTGGACAAATTCTCCATGTGCAGTCAATTTTGAGAAATGGGAACTCCAGGGTCACCCTGGAAGCTTTATTGCAGTTGGTCTTTGTCATGGCCATGTCAACGAGATGATAAAAAAGGTTGGAGATTTTCTCACCTTTAAGACAGTTTTAAGTCCTAGTCAAAGTGTCAGACCGATTTGAAAATTATATACGAAATAGAATTCAATCTATTTCCATACTTAACCGTGTAACGGCAAAACCGTGACTTGAGAATGACCAGGCAGCACTCCTGGAAGACTTGAAGAAAATTAGCCAGGGTGGTAGTTACATAATCTGGTGTCAGCTTGAAACTATTAAGAGTGAGGGATGGAGTTTAGCCTGTTAATCAAGTTGGAGCTTGATGACATAATTTGGTGGGATTCTGAAGATAGATGACTCACTGGAGGCCAGACCCAGACTCTCTGCTTGGTCTTCCTGATGTCGAGACCCATGGAGCTACCCTGATGGAACCAGACCCCTGGAGCTGGAGCAGCCACGTGGAGACGCCTGCCAGCTCTGAGATGCTTCTGCTGCCACTGGGTCCATAAGACTTCCCACCCACTGGCCTGTCATCTTCTTGCATTTGGCATCACTGCACATGTTGCATGAGTCTGAAGAGGAATTTATAGATAGGTCTTGGACATCTGGGCTAAAATGGAACTTGTGGACTTGATCTGGACTGGGCTGGGATGTTTTCTTAATATGCAAGTACTCTTTGATATAAAGTTCTTTATTACACACATATGCATGTCTCTGGATTTGTTTCTCTAGTCTGCCCAGACTAACACAGACAGCAATCTGGGCCCTGAATGGTGTGTGAGCACAGCTTTGATATTTTGTCTGCACCAGGAAGCAAGCAGGGTTACAGAAGCGGAAGTGGTGGGTTCTCTAGTGCAGATATGTTTCTCAGGGCAGAAGTGTAGCCGAGGAATGGATGCACTTCAGGAATGAGGAAGTACACGGAGTGAGGCAGTGTATTGGGTTTCTTTTCCAAGGGTTAAAAATTCCCCATTTGGATTTCCTTATAACAAGGATATTTGTTTTAGCATTCAGAATTCAAGTGGGTAGACTTAAGTCCAAGTCATTTTCAAAAGAGTATTTTCAAATTTGATATTGGGGTATACTAAGTGATCTTATCACATGATCAGTAGTGTATCTCAATCATCTGTGGTGAGCTTTCTTATTTTTAATTTAAAAATTCCAATAGTGAAGACAACCTTCAGTTGCCTTTCTTTCTTTTCCAGTCTGCTGCCTCTCAACCATGAAAGGTTCTTTAGAGTGAAGGTACCTACTCAAGAAACAGAGCCCTCAACTTCCTTTTCTAACCTAAATGATGACAAGTGACGCCTTTTGTGGTTGTTAAATAGGCTGGCTCAGAGGAGATGGATTCCAAAGTCCAGAAACTTGGGGATGACAGAGTTAGCTAGTCAGATGATGGTAAAGGGAGAAGAGGTAATAAATGGGAAGACTGGCAGGAACCTTAGACACAAAAGAGGTGGAACCAGGCTTCCTCTCCAGCACAAAGGAAGGTGAAGGGCAGATAGGACATAGTTCCTTATCGATAGGAGAGATCTGAGCTAATGAAAAGTCTGGGTGGAGGAAGACAAGATATTATCTTCCCCCACAAAGGCTGAATAGTTTTGGCCCTGAGACAAGGACACAGCATGAAGTCTGAAGTGCTGGGATCCACTCACTTGAAAGGAGGAGGTACACTACAGAGGACCTGCCAATAGGAAAAGCTCCACCAGTAAGCCAACCTCTGGAGGGAAAGTCCACCCTGAGCCATCATCAAATATAGCCTTAGTATTTCTGGCCCTTTCAGACTAGGTAAGGGCCTGGTGGAGTCCTTTTCCAAATTCCTTCCCCTCCGATAAACTTCCTCTTTCTCTTCAAACCTTTTCTCTGCATTTTGTCCCATACCTGAAAACTTTCTGATGCAGGATGAGAATGGAGGGGTTGGAGAGACTTGGAACAAGGAGCCTTCTCACAGTCACATATAGGATGTGAGAGGTTGCTTCTTACCTCACCCTACAAATGATAAAACTTAGACAGCTTTTACACAATAAGGAAGAATTTATGCTCTTGGTAAGGATTAAATCAAAAGTACGGTCATCACAAGCCTCAAAAATCACTGCCACTGTGTGTATAGCTCATGAACTCTCCAGCCAGGGTAGAGATTTCCCAGGCTGTCAATCTTCGTGGAATTAGACTCGGTCCTGTGGGGTGGCTGGTGGGTTCAGACTGCCAACTTTTGGGTTACTGGCTTAGTGTTTAATCACTGAGCTACCAGGGCTTCTTGTGGTCATTATACCCATTGATAGAACATTTCAAATACAGTAGGATCCCAGACCTTGACACAAATCCGTTCTAGAAGAAGTGTTGAGATAGGATGCCATTGAGTTCCAAATCTATTTTTCCCATAAGAAATAACAGAAAAAATGGATCAATTCGTTTTCGGCTAACAATTTTTTACCCTCCCCTTGCCTTTTTATACAAAACATTACACAGAAATGTCAAAGTACATAAATCGAGGGTTAAATAATATAATTTAAATAAGAAACACAACATTAAAAAAGTGTTTAACCACTGCATACCTTGGGATGGATGAAGATCTGGATCTGTGGACATGGATGTGGGGAGGAGGCATGGAGAGAGAGTCATTGTTTGGAAGGAAAATCCCCTTCCATAAAATCAACTGGCAGCTGCTTTTCAGGAATTTTTCCCCCTTCTTTGCCTTTTTTCACTAGGACCTGGCTGGTTTTCTCTTAAAAAAAAAAAATACTGTCTCATGTGGTCTGTTGTTGGCATTTCCTTAAGTGTTTTCTAAAAGGGTTTACTAAATTATCATCAACGATATTGATCATATGGTTAACCAGTTTCTTATCATCATAATGATTATTTAAAAAAACACCCTCTTTCTTAGGCCCCTTTTTAATAAAAATCTAAAAGCCACAAAAAGTAAGAAAACTATAGCAAAACACTTGGAACACAGTTGCAAAAGGTTTAAGCAACGCATACTAACAATGCCAACTAATGGCGAGTGATTGAAACACAAACTGCTTTTGGTTACAAAAATCACGTGCGGGGGTGGGGATGTGGGGGTGGGATGGAAGTCGGAATTCCAGGGCTTTTTTCCAACTCCAGAGCAAAAATTTCTCGACATTTTGCGTCGAAATCCGATTATGTCGAGTAGTGGTGTGGTCGAGTAAATCTTTTCAGTTAGGCTAAATAGCCTGGGAAGGACAAGGATGGGAATCGTAAGAGGGAAAATCTTTTGAGCCCCTCAGTTGAGCTTGATAACCAGTGAGGAAAACAGCCAAGAAATATAGACAGTGATAAAGTTCACTTAAAAGGAAACTGGAGGGTATTATTGGCACATTCAGCTGACTGGAACCAAACAGATAAGAAGCTGACAAGAATAAGTACCAAAAGAACCACTTCACTTACTCTCTGATCTGAACTCATGTGTTAATCCTGGTAGACAAGAGAAACAAATTCATAGACACGCATATGGATATAAGGGAAAGGTTTATATACAAGAGGAATGGAACATTGAGAAAGCATCCCAACCCAGTCCAGTCCAAAGTCATAAGTCTGATATTAGCCCATATAGCTGATACCAGTCTATAAAGTCTTCCAACTCATGAAGTCACAAGTCAGCGGGTGCAGAGTCTTGTGTATCCAGCTGGGGTAGAGGCATCCTGGCGCTGGAGGGGTCTCCCTATGGCTGTTCATTTCCAGGGCTCAGGGTCCATCAGCAGTATCCATTGGCAGTACAAACATCTCATCTCCGGCCCCAGAGATCTGGTTCCATCAGGGCAGACTCGTGGGGCTTCTCCTCTGGCTCCTCCATTCTCAGGAATCAGAATCGATCAGCATGCTGTCATCTCGTCTTCTCAGTAGTTCGTAGTTCGTGGTCTTGGAGACTTAATCTAGTCTCTCTTCTCCGATTGGGAAATACCGGCTATTCATTGGCTATCTCCAGATTAACAGACTACACCCTTACAACCCAATCATGAAATTGACATCACGAATACATGACTGCCACAACTCATAATGTCATCGAACACAGTAGAACTGCAGCCATGGGTTTCTGAGACTGTTAATACTTTATGAGAATAGAAAGCCTCATCTCTCTCTGACAGAGGGACTGGTGGTTTTGAAATACTGACCTTCCTGTGAGCAGTCCAAAACCACCAGGTCTCCCCACCCCAAACCGACCTACAGTCATAGAAAGTATGGCTGTTGGATGTATAAATTCGCCCATACTCCACAACCTTCTATCAATAGGAGAACGTATAAGAAAGCAACTCCATCTCCAAGTTGGACGGACGCTCCAGTGCTTTCAAACAGAAGTTGTTGCAAGGTACCATCGAGTTGGTTCGGACTCAGAGTGACCCGATGTGCGACAACCTTGTCCTGTGAGGTTTCTGGAGGAGGGTCACCTTGCTACTTGCTTCACAGTGCTGTAAGACTCAACGTCGCAGAAGTGCCTTTGTAGTCCAAGGGAGTTTTTATGAAGGAAAGGAAAAATTTCACATTTACAGCCTCAAAGCGGTACCTGCAATTTCTGGAAAGCATGCTCAGCCATGCATGCTGGGGTTCACAACAGGGCGCGACAAACCACATGGGAAAGAACACCCACACGTGTGTCATCAGGGAATCTGGGGGCCAAGTGGCCAAGGACAGACCTGGAGTGGACCCTGAGGAGGCCCACAGGCATGTAAGCATCCACGCGTGAGAGAGTCCCCCAGCCTCTGTCTGCCATCAAACAGGAAGCGAGCATCAAGAGAAGCCTGAGAGGGAGTTCAGGCCCCAGGGCCCTGGCAGCACATGTGTGTCCCAGCCTTCCCACCCACTGCCTGCACCCCGGCAGAGTACAAAGAGAAATTGGCTTTTCCTGCAGACATTTTGTCACACTTCTGACTGGGGAGGTATGGTTGAAGGTACTGGCGAACCCCGTTGGTTGCCATGGGTGATATCATGAGCCTCGGCCTAGTCTGGGCACCCAGGTGTGCCTCCCACCTGGATGGAGGTGGGGATTGTGTCTGAGCATGCTCCGTTCTGGATTTCCTATGGGTGTCTACTGAATGCCTGATTTCTTCCCAACCCTAATAAGCGGACCTTTGCAGGTGCTGGGGAGACATCCCCAATGCCCCTAAATCTAGCTACCTACATTTAGTCCTACATAATCTGATAATGAAAAAAACCATGACCTGTGAAATCTTCCCAAAGAGCAGAATTAAGACCTAATGTTCTCAATGTCCATCCTGTGGGATTTTAACATTATCGATTATACCTCAACATAAAAGAAAACAAAAATCCTTACAGCTGGACCAATAAGCCACATTGTGACAAATGGAGAAAAAAGATCAACACTGTCAAGGATTTAATTTTACCCTAACCAATGCCCATAGAAGCAGCTGTCTTGGTGTGCCAGTCATATATTTATGTCAATTTCATGATTGGGAGTGTAGGGGTGGAGTCTAACCAGTCAATCTGGAGATAGCCAATGAGACTTTTATGTGGTTATGGCTTTCTCCTAAGAATTCTGGGAAATCTCGTGATATTTTCCCCAAGGGTGTGAGAGACTTGCAGCTGAGTCCTTGGGAGACATTGCAGTTGACAAGACACAAGGCAGGCTCCCTGTGAGACATATGTCATATTTCATGACACTGCAAAAGGTCAACTCCAAAGAACAGAGGGTAAAAAGTACATTTCTTCTCAATTCATCTACTGGCAAACCAGTGATTCTAAAGTGTTATTTCAGACATTTTCTATGTGAGCTTACATAGAGCTTATAAAAGTGGTGGATGTTTGGACCTGGGTCAAAACAGGCAGTGCCCTGGACCAGGCAGTCCCTTGCACCCCCTTTGCACCAGCCTCCCAAGAAGGAGATGAACAACCCACTGAACTTTGTAACACTTGCCTCTAGCATTTCACTGAGCTTATCTCTCAGGGCTGAGTCTGTGCAGCCTCTTCCCTCAGTGTTCCAGACATCGGGTCTGCAAAAGACAAAATATACTCACAGGCCATATCCTGACTCAGACCCTGCAGCTGCAACATCAGAAAGTCTCATTCTCTTTCTCAGTACATCCGTCTTTGTCTCAAGCCCTATATATGTCCCACCACCTCACTGCCAGAAGCAGCTTCCCTGGCCTAACTATTGGGGCTCGGAACGGCTCAGTTGCTCAAGATGCTCCTGTCCCTTTCTCTGCTGTCCCTTCCACTCCCCAAAGCCCTTCCCTACCTCCAATAAAGCCTATCCTACTTGTCTATATCCCTAACTGAGTTCTATTTCCTTTCTTCGGCTTCATCTCAGCCTTTCAGTAGAATGGTCTAAATTCTCTATAAGAAAATTTATAGATGAGATGCATAGAGGCAGCTCATTTTTAAATTGATTTTCAATGTTTCATTGAACATCTTTGGATGATGGATAACTACGCTGCCTCCAGTGTACCATGCAACGAACAGTTTTATAAGTATATCTTTGCATGCATATAAACAGAGATAAAAGGCTAAATTCTTCAAAAATGAAGTTGCTGCATAAAAAATGCTTGGTTATTATTATTTTGGGGGGGGGGCATCACTGCCCTCTGGTGGTCGTGGGAGCTACCCAGCCTTGCTCCCGGGGAGCTGCTGCTGAATTTGAATCACCAAGCCAATGGGCCGCAGCCCTGCACTCAACCACTACGCCACCGGGGCTCAGCCCTGGTTATTATTGAAATCTCTTTGGACCAACAATCACCTTCCATGGAGGCAGCTGTCAAGAAATCAATCAAGTTCCATGGAAGCAGCTTGTCACATTGGGAAAATTTGACTTCTATAGCATTTCAAAAAGCAAAGGTGTCATTCTGATAGCTGAGGTGTACCTGTCCAAAGCCATGAGTTTTAGGGAGCTCACATGAATGCTAAAGCTGAACAATAACAAAAAGAAGATGAAGGTGCAGAAGAAGGAAGAGGAGGAGAGTACTTGAAGCATCTGAATTGTGTTGGTGAAGAATATGAACTATACCACGAATTGTCAAAAGAATGAACAAATCTGTCTTAAAGGAAGTACAGCAAACATAATGTTCCTTAGATGAAGGATGCTGTCAGGAAAGATCAATTGCTAAGAAGAAAACATCACGCTTGATACAGTAAAAGATCAATGAAAACAAAAGGTAGTCTCCAGGAGATGAATTGATAGGCTATATAAATGTACCCAAGCATACCAATTACCATGATGATGAAACAAGATCAGGTAATGTTTCATCCTGTTCAACATAAGGCCACTGTGTTACGCTGGGTTGTCTAGAGAAACAAAACCAGTGACACTCATGTATTTGTAAGAAGAACTTTATGACAAGAAGCAATTTTACATCAAGAAGATGTCCCATCCCCTTACAGAATGGTCGTGGGGAGGAGATGAACCAATCGGGGTACAGTGTAGCAATGAACAAACATACAACTTTCCTCTAGTTCATCAATGCTTCCTCCCCTCCCCCGCCCCACTATCATGATCCCAATTCTACCATACAAACCCGACTAGACCAGAGAATGTATTCTGTTACATATAGGAACTGGGAACATAGGGAATCCAGGACAGATGAACCCTTCAGGACCAATGATACCAGTGATACCAGGAGGGGAAGGGAAATGTGGAATAAAAAGGGGGGAACTGATCAATAGGATTTACATTTAACCCCTTCCCTGGAGGTCAGACAACATAAAAGTGGACTATGGGAAACATTGGGTAGTGTAAGACATGACAAAATAATAGCAATTTATAAATTATCAAGGATTTGTGAGGGGGGGTGCAGGGAGGGAGAGGGAAAAATGAGGAGCTGATATGAAGGACTCAAGTAGAAAGCAAATGTTTTGAGAATGATGATGGTAACAAATGCACAAATGTGCTTGACACATGGATGCATGTATGGATTGTGATAAGAGTTGTACAAGCCCCCAATAAAATGATTTAAACTATATATATGCATGTGTGTGTGTGTGTGTGTGTGTTTGTGTCAAGGAAGCCAGCCCCTAACATATCATCATGGGCCCGGTAGGCACAATTGTACAGTGGTAACAAGTAAAGATTATAGTAACATCATAGAAATTATGAGAGGTAGAAGAGAGATTTAAATAGTGGAGTTATCAGGCACAGTTCAGGGTAGCATGCTCACCTCAGTCTCCCTTGGTGGTCCATGTGGAGAGCTGGAAAGAGAAATTTTATTGCTAAGGGGGTTTAAATCGTCTTTGGGGGTGTGATTACAGGTAACCACACATCACAGGAAGGGGCCATACAATAGGCATACACATCACAGGAAGGGGAAACACAGTAGGCACAAGCATGACAGGAAGGGGATGAACTAGAGATATACCTGTGACAAGGAGGGGAGGGACTAGGGGTATACATGTGACAAGAAAGGAGGATCCTAGATTCATGATGGTGGTCTAACCTTGATCATCGTTGGATAGGCTTGACCTCCCTGGGCTCCTACAAGGAAGTAATCTACTATTATCCTACTTAGGGTAGGACGGACTATACAGCCTGATTGCTCTAATCCTTAGGGATAATAACCTCTTCTGTTGACCTCCAAATGTATGGTCATTTGTCATGTGTAGCAATATGTCATGTTGGCATATATTTGGGGGAGACAACTTGGGAGAAATCTTGCTAATACTTTAATCCCACATATACACAAACAAGCAACAAAAAATACATCCTAGCCCAGTCCAACTCAAGTCCATGGGTCCGATGTTAGACAGAACCCTCCTCAGATCTCCATAGCAACAGGCTGATATAGAATAATGAAACAGAAATGTGGGAGATCACAGGACAATGGACGCAGAGGTTTTTAGATCCTAGGTTGGCGGTGGGTAGGGAGAGCATGGAGTTGTCGGTATTCTACACAGAATCCAAGGAAGGAGTAAACCAAAGGGTGTGCGCGTGCGTGCATGTGTGTGTGTGTGTGTGTGAAAGAGAGAGAGAGAGAGAGAGAGAGAGAGAGAGAGAGAGAGAGAAAGAGAGAGAGAGAGACTCTTCGTGTCTCTCTTCTAAAAAGCCCACACCTCCAAAGAGGACTCATCAGACTGTAACCTGAGTGATAGGTTGGACTTGACCCCTCTTCTTGCATCCAGGTACAAATTAAATTAAAATCTAGCCATAGCAGCCACTATGAATTGGACCTGACTCAAGAATGGTTGTCAGGGTCTGCTGCTTTTGTTAGGTGCCATCAAGTTGGGTTTGATTCATAGTGAGAACAGAAAGAATCACTGCCTGGCCCTGTACCAGCCTACCAATTGTTCTTATGTTTGAGCACATTGACACAGTCACTGCTTCAACTATCTTGTCCAAGGTCTTCCTGTTTTTCACTGCCCTTTATTGTACCAATAATGTCCTTCTCAAGGGACCGGTCTCTCCTGACAACATATCCCAAGAATGTGAGATCAAGTCTCCCCATCTCTGGCTCCAAGGAGCATTCTAGACAGATTGGTTTGTTCTTGAGGTAGTTCGTGGCATTTTCAATTCTCAACTTTTCACCAGCATCACCATTCAAACTCATGGATTTTTTTTTTCTGGTAGTCCATACTCAAGACTCAACTTTGAAAATACCAGGTCTTGATCAGGATCACTGTAGTCTTCAGCGTCATCCCTGTGCTTTACAACCCTGTCATGAGGTCTTGTGAAACAGATTTATCCAACACAACTCGGCTTTTGATCTCTTGACAGCTGCTTCCACGAGCATGGATTGTGGATCCGGGGTCGACGGAATACTCAAAAACTTCAGTCTTCACCACTGATCAGGATATGACCTATTGGTCCAGTTGTGAGGATGCTGGTCTTCTTTAGATTGAGTTGTAAAGTGTGTTGAAGGCTGCTATGCTTCATCTTTATCAGCCAGGGTTTTCGTCCTCCTCACTCTCAGCAAGCAGCAAGGTTGTGTCACATGCGTATTGCAAATTGTTTGTCAGCCTTCCTCCAATCCTGAAGGCGGGAGACACTGTTCCTCTGGGTTTACTTCCTTGGAGACTCTACTGACAAGGCTGACTTCCTGCGAGGCATCCCTGAGGAGATGCCACAGAGACCTACCTTGATGCATCAAGAAACCTGGACCCGGACAAGCTGCGTGGAGACTCCTGCCAGCATTGAGATGTTTACGCCACGGGATCCAAATACTTCCTACCCACTGGCTTGTGAAAGTCCTACATTTGACTTCATTGCATGTGTTTCATGAGTCCGAAGAGGACATTATGGATTGGTATCGGACATAGGGCTAATATGACTTATGGCCTGGGATCGGACTAGGTTGGAAGATTCTCTTCATGTACCTTTTATATAAAACTCTCTCTTATATACATATGCATGTTTATGAATTTGTTTCTCTAAGGTACTCAGACCAACACACCTTGCTCCAAGTCTTCTTTTGAATCTGACCTGAACCTCTGGCAGCTGCCTGTGAACGTATTGCTGCAAGCATGGTTCTTCAGGAAATTTTACTGGCATGTGATAGTAATGAGGCTGTTCTATAATGTGAACATTCTGTTGGTCACCTGTCTTTGGAACGGCTACAAATACGAATCACTTCTAGTCAGTTGGACAAGTAACCGTGTTTCAAGATACTGGGCCTAGAAGAGCAAATGCTTCCAGTGCTTCATTGGCTTGTTGAAGCATTTCAGTTGGTGTTCTATCAATCCCTGGAGGCCTGTTTTTGGCTAATGCTTTCAGGGAAGCTTGGACTTCCTCCACACCATTGGTTCTTGGTCATATGCTCCCTTCTGAAATTGTGCCCTGTGGACGAGTCCTTTATGGTACAACAACTACATTTCTTCCATCTTCTTTCCATGCGTTCTGCATCATGCAATAGTTTGCCAATAAAGGTTTTCAATATTGCAACTTGAAGGGTAAATTTTTTCTTGAATTCTTCCAGCTTAAGATATGCTTAGTCTCTTCTTCCTTTTCGACCTTCTGACTCTCGGTCTTTGCACACTTCACGATACTATTTTACGTTGTCTTTTCCAGCTGCCCTTTGAAACTTTTTCCCCCCCTTTGAAATTTTCTGTTCAGCTCTTTGACTTCATCGATTCTTTCATTTGCCTGAGCTACTTTGTGATTCAGAGCAGGTTTCAGAGTCTTCTGACACCCACTTTGATCTTTCCTTTCCTGTATGTTTAATGGCCTTTTTCTTTCATTATGAATGATATTCTTGACATTAGCCCACAGCTCCTCAGGTCTTCTGTCATTAGTATTCAATGCAGCAAATCTGTTCTTGAAATGTTCTGAAAATCAGGTGGGAGAGATTCGTGGTTTTATTTTGAATCTTGTGGATTTGTTTTTCATTTTCTTCAGCTTCCATCTGTATTTATATATGAGCATTGTTCTACAGTCAGCCCCTGTCCTGCTTTTACCTGCTGCTACCGAGCTTCCCGCTGTCTCACTGCACAGATGGAATCAATTTGATTTCTGTATATTCTGGCTGGACAAGTCCATGTGCATAGCTGCTGTTTGTGTTGCTGAGAAAGTGTTTTACAATGAATAAGTCATTGTTCTTGCAGAATTATATCATGGCTCTCTAACTTCATTTCTATCACCCAAATCATGTTTCCCTGCTGATTCTTCCACCTTCCACCTGCATGTTGATGATATTTTTGATTGATTTCAGACTGAAAACATTGGTAGAATTCTGCAACCTCTTCATCACTAGCTTTTGTGCTCAGAGCATGGATTTGAATAATAATTGTATTTATTGAATTTCCTTGAATGTGAATAGATATCATTCTATCACAGACAGCAGCATCTTTCATGCTAGATCTTGAAATGGCCCTTTTAACAGTGAAGGCAACACCATTCCTCTTAATTGTGTCATCACCAGCATAGTAAAACATGTGGTTTTTTGGTTCAAAATGACCGATACCAATCCACTTCAGCTCACTCATGCCTATGATATTGATCTTTATAGCTTTCGTTACATTTTTGATGACTTTCCAGTTTCCTGCATTCCAACTCCATACATTCCAAGTTCTGTTCCTCTTGTAAATAAACCTTCTCCTTATAGTCATATGAGTGTCAATGAAATTTGCTCTTCTAGTCTACCTTGACTCACACACCATTCTTGTATCAAGGAGCACTTTGGCCGTCTTCCAGTGCAGCTCAACTTGTCCTTTTAGCACTCCACGGCCCTTTCAATGTTCTCCAGCACTACAATTCAAATGCATCTATTCCTCTCCAGTCTTCCTTAGTTAATGTCCAACGCTCACATGCATGTGATACAATGGAGAATCCTATGGCTTGGATCAGGCACACCTTAGTCCTCAAAGCAACATTCTCGCTGTTCAAAACTCTAAAGAGGCCTTGTGCAGCAGATTGACCCAATGCAATGTATTCTTTGATCTCGTGATGACTGTTTCCCTGGGCATCGATTGTGGATCCAAGCACAGCACAGTATTTGGCCGCGTCAGCCTTTTCTCTATTGATCATGATGTGACCTGTTGGTCCTTTAGTGAAGGTTTTGTGAAGCTCTGGGTCTTCTTTACATGGAGCTGTCATCCCTCCTGAAGGCTACAGTCCATGATCTGCATCAGCAAGGACTTCAAGTCTTCCTCACTTTTAGCAAGTGAGGCTGTCACTTGCATACCACAGATTGTTAATAAGTCGTCCTCTGATCAGGATGCTGCCCTCGCCAGCATGCAATCCACAGATTGAACAAGTATGGTCAGAGGACACAACCTTAGTACATATCTTTCCTGATTTTAATCTATCTATTAATTCTAAAAGAATGTTTACTTATTTAATGTTCTACAGTTTCATTGCCACATAATCCATATCTCATACAATTCAGTAGTTCAGTCGTATCAAGAGAACTAAACATTCATCACCCCAATCAATTTTAGGACATTTTCTTATTTATTTTTGCACAGTTCCATTGCTTCCCTTTCCTGATTTTTAGCTATGCTTTTTTCCTTTGTCCTGTTCAAACATCTGCTGCTTGATCCATGTACAAATTCTGAATACACGCAATGAAGTGTTCCTGAATTCACCTTTTTCTCAAGGTTATCCATGGTTTATTATGATCCATATAGTCAAATGCCTTTGCATGGTCAATCAAATCCAAGTAAACATCTTTCTGGTACTGTCTGCTTTGAGCCACAATCCATCTGACTTCTGCAATGATATCTTTTGTTCTACTTCCTCTTCTGAATCCAGCCTGAATTTCTGGCAGTTCTCTGTCAATGTGCTCCTGAAATGATTCCACTAGTTTTATGTGAAGCCAAGCCTTCCCAGAACCAGAGTAAGAGTGAAAGTCCATCATGTAGATATTCACGAGGAAAAGCCAGTTAGTTGTGACTCTTTTTAAAACTCACCTTTCCACCGTCAACCCACACTGTCCCGCTCTACAAGGCATCAGGGTCTGGTCCCATGATAGCATTTCAAAGTTCATTGATGTCATTGAAATCGAGTACCGATGTAAACTGATATCTTCAGGTTCAGTTTCATGAATGCAGCTAAACTCCTGTAGACCGTATGGCTTCTGACCCAGAGGGACAATTTATCTGCCTCTCCCTCTAAACCCAACATATAATGTTAAATAGGCATAGGGTAATCAGTGTAGACAACCCCTTTCAAACGGGAAGGACATGGGAGGCACGCAGCTGCTATTGGTCCATCGCAGTTTTGAAATCCTGCCAGGCATATGTTGTCAATCCCTTAATTAGAGTTTAGTTTTACTTTTTTGGCTGTTTCTCTCCATGGATTTTGGCTCTGCCCTTTGCTTCTTGCATCTGCCTTCTGAATCACCTCTTTCCGTGACGGACACAGAGGTTGCAACTGAGTATTCTTATCGCCCTTTTTCTTTTCTGATGTGAGTCCACACTCTGTGTCATCTCTATTTAGGATAACAGCAGAACTGATTCCATAGAAATGCCCTGAATTCTTTGTGTGTTTTCTATGAATCTTATTGATGATCAATCCAGGAGACAAAATCTCTAGCCACAGTTTTTTGTTTTTTTTTTTGTGAGAGGTGTCTTTGTCTTTGGTCGCCAATAAATCTGCTGAGAGATACCAAAGGAAAAACCCCCGATCCAATTGAATTGTTCCTCACTCATATTGATCCCATAGAATAGAGGAGAACTCCTTCACTGGGTTTCCAAGACCAGACTGAAATGTGCGGCAGGGTCCTCGATCGTGTCTCCTCGGAACTCTGAGTTAGAGGCTTCGCCACTGTCCCACCAGGATACCTCTCTTCGTGTTGAGACCATCACATTCTCCAGAGGGTCTTCCACCGCCTGCATGGATGAGAGCAGCATCGCTCACATTTTCCTGTGGTCTTAACCAAAGATTCCCCGAGACAACCCCGAATTTAGTCCCCATCGCAGAGACTCATATCCTGAGTATCTTCTGTTATCTTGAGAATCTGGGCATGAGAAATCATTTTATTTCCAACCCAGCAAGTTCTAGATCCTTTATGTTTCCTCTAAGTCTGGCTTTAAAAAAAAAAATCTTGTTGGGGGGCAGGAGATAGGGTGCAGAAAACGATAGGGAGGGTGGGAAGGGGAGGGTGTTTGGGGAATAAACAATGAAGGACGGAGAGGGAAGCACTAAAACTGACTGTGATTACACAACTAATTTTTAAAGGTAGCAGGGAAGGAGAATAAAGTTCTAAACTTGATTGTGCAATTCTTCTTGATATGAATTGTATGATATGCGGATTAGGTGCCAATAAAAATGCAAAATAAAAATTTTTTTCAAAATCAAATCTTTCTCTTTTAGCTATTTTCTCTCATTTTTTTTGGTGTGTGTGTATGTGTGAGTGTGTGTGTATGTGTGTGTGTGTGTGTGTGTGTGTGTAGGAGTCCAGGTGGTGCAGTGGTTACACCACCATAAGTTGAGCAGTTCGAAGCTACCAGCTGTTTGTGGGAGAAAGATGGAACTTCCTACTCTGATAAAGAGTTAGTCTTAAAAAAATATATTGTTTTTTTTTAAAAAGAGGCAGCCTTGGGAATTCACAAGTACACGGCTACCCTGTCTGCTGGGGTTTTTACGAGTCAGAACCGACTCAGTGACATTGACTCTGAGTCTTTGTCTGTAGGTTACGGGCGGTCCATAGGAAAGAAATGGCACATTTAGCGTTCTCTCTGAAAATGTGCTTCACCAAAGTACTGGATCTACTACACATGCCTTCAGTGTTCCGCAGATCAAGCTACAGGCAAGGATGTGTGAAACATTTCTCCTTTGGTCTCTTTCGACTCTTCCTGCAGCTTAGCTCCAAAGTCAATGCCACAGGATGCTCTAACATACACCTAAAACACAGGAGAGGTTTGGATAAACCGATTTGTTGTTCAATTGCTGCACATACTCCCTGCTTCTTTTTCCTGAAAGTTCTTTAATGTGGGGATGTATGCAGTGTATACATCCATTAATTTGCCCTAATTATACTTTCAAATGCATGTACTTCCGAATTTTCCCCTTCTTGGCCTGATTTAGCCATAGAGGTGCAGTAAAGTCTACAGTGGCTATGGGTTAATAGAAGACGAAAAAAAAATCACTCCAGATTTAGGTTCTTCAAACCACAAAATCTTTTTATCATCTCACATGGCTGCTTTTTTTTTTTTTAGCTTTTTGGTTGTGATTTCAGTGAGAGTGGAGCGAAAAACTAGTTTTCCACTCAACAATCCGGACACCACTTGATCTGTGATGTTGATCTCAGTCTCCCCATTGTATCAGCACTTTTCTCATTTCCTCCCTGTGTTTATCATTTCCACTCATCTTTTTCTCTTATGCCCCTGCCTTATGAGCGCGGTCCCTGGACAAATGCTGCCCATGTGATCTACAGGGCCGATTGTCCTGAGGAGCGCAGAGCTCCCCAGTGCTCTGGTTTGCTTTACAGATCTGCTTATTGTTCGGCTGAATGTTGAACCGCAAGGTACATTCTGTTTCAGGCTTGAAGGGTATCTAAGGGCATAGTCTCAGGGATTCTGCCAATCTCTATTAGATTAAGAAGTCTGTTATTTTTTTATTAGTTTTGAGTTTCGATCAACATTTTCCTCCCATTCTTACCAGCACCTGTTATTTCAGTCCTCTCCAGAGCCCTGGGCACAATTATTGCTATGGTTTCAATTGCGTCGACACTCAAGCCCCCGCCCCAAAGGATGTTGGGATTTCTCCCACTATACTTGTGGAGGAAGTAATGTACGATCTAATGTAATATGATCAACCAGTTGAGGGCATAGGGTGATTCTAAACGTCATCACGTGTGAGGTATTTAAAGAGCAACGGAGACGCAGAACCATGCGTCCACATACTGGGGAAGATGTACATCAGGCAAGATTCACTAGTCAATCAAAGGGCTGCTGGCAAAGAAGGAACCAACATGCTGCCTTCAATAGCTCGGCTAGGAAAGCGGAAGACTAGAGAAAGAACCAACAACTCTGGGCTTTGGGCATCCAGGATTGAAAGGCAATTCTTTTTCTGAAGTCACCCCCCTTGAGGTCTGTGTATTGCAGCTGCACTAGGAAACTAACATCTGTCTAGCCCACTGCCTCCCAGTCTATCTCATCTCCACCCTCGAGGTCAGGGTAGAACTGGGCCCTGGGCTTTCCAAGTCTGTAATCTTCACGGAAGCAAACTGCAACATCTTTCTTGTGTGGAGCCACTGGTGGGTTCAAACCATCAACCTTTTGGCTGGCATTCAAACATTTAACCACTGAGCCACCAGGGCACCTTGGAAACTAAGACAAGCATCTGTTTTCTAAGCATTTGGGTTCAGTAGGGTATAGTCTTTTATATTCACAAGCAGAAAGACTTTGCCCCATCATTTTCTTTTGGCACTCCAGATCATCTTCTTTATTTGTGGAATTTTGCAAAACAGAGCACTGCCTGGTCCTCTCTTATCTTCACGTGTTTGTCCTAGGCCCAAATCCATTGTTCCAACCATGGTGTCGATCAAACCCATTGAAGGCCTTTCTCTTTTTCACTGTCCCTCCACGTCACCAAGCACAATGTCCTTCATCAGGAACTGGTTTCTCTGGACAATATGCCCAAAGTATATAAGACAAAGCCTTGACATCTTTGCCTCTGAGGAGCAATCTTGCTGTACTTTGTCCAAGACAAATTGGTTTGTCCTTTCATCCATTTATGGTACTTTCAATATACTTTGCCGGCTGGGAGGAATCTGTCTTTTACATGCTATGTCCTACTGAACCTGTCCTTACCACACTCACACTCTGGGTATCAGCGACAGCCATACCTTACTCAGCCATACCATACTCTCGGCTGGTGCCGGCATTCAAATCCAGGCACTGTAGCCTCCTGGGATTCATATCTTTGCATTTTTTAAATAAAGCGATGGAAGTTGGTAATGAAATAAAAAAAAAGTAATGACATTAATTTATCATTCTGTCTTTGAAAGTAATTACATGTTCACTGGAGAAAGTTGAGAAAATAGAGATTAGTAAGAGAGGAGAAAATAAAGCCAGCTGTGTTGAGTTGGAATTTCAAAAACTCTAATTTAAGATCGCAATAATTTCTTGGTAATAGTAAGCCCCCATCCCCAGGCTATTTAGGAAAATACACTATTAGGCAAAGATGAGCTTTATTTTTAAAACTTTTTCAAAGATTTTTTTAAATCCACATTAGCTCCAACCTTTAATTACCTAGAGAATATTTACTGCAGGCTAGTGGGTATCAAGAAATAAACCCAAACCAAACTGGTTGCCATTGGATCAATGCGGACTCATAGCAACTCTTTGTTTTTTAAATCACTTTATTGGGGGTGCATGCAGTTCTTATCACCATCCACACATCCGTCCATTGTGTCAAACGCATTTGTACATTTGCTGCCCTCATCACTCTCAAAACATTTTCTTTCTACTTTAACCCTTGGTATCAACTCCTCATTTTTTCCCCTTCTTCCCCAGAACCCCTCCCTCACAAACCGTTGATAATTTACCATTTTTTTAAATGTCTTATACTGTCCGACATCTCTCTTCTTCCACTTTCTGTTGTATGTTTCCCAGGGAGGGAGTTATAGGTAGGTCATTGTGATTGGTTCCCCCGTCCTTCCCCCACTTTTCCCTTCCCCTCTTGGTATGGCTATTCTCATTGTTGGTCCTGATGGATTTATCTGTCCTGGATTCCCTGTGTTTCCAGCTCTTATCTGTACTCGTGTATGTTCTCTGGTCTACCTGAATTTGTAAGGTAAAATTGGGGTTACAATAGTGCTGGGGAGGAAGCATTGAAGAACTAGAAGAAAGTTGTATGTTTCATCGGTGATATCCTGCACCCTGACTGGCTCATCTCTTCCTTGGACCCGTCTGTAAGGGGATGTCCAATTGTCTACAGATGGGCCCCTTCACAAAGGTATGGTTTCTGGTTCTGGATCTTTGATGTCAACATCATAACAATTCTTTGTAGGAGCAGAAAGCCTTGTTTTTCTCCCCTTGATGGGCGGTGGGGGGGGGTTCCTACCTGCTGATCTTGGGGTTAGCAGCCCTAATAGTGACCCAACTACCAAAAGCTCCTTATCAACAAGCAAGCAGAGATAAAAATATGAAGATAAAGCTACCCTTCTCCTCCCTCTCCACTCAGCTAGCATCCCAAGCCCAAAGGGCATGAGTGTAGCTGGAAGGCTATTGTTCCTCATGGAATGTTGAGGAGAAAGCAGTCTGTATGGAAGCTCTAGTTGATAGACATCAGAATGTCAGGATTTTTTATCTGCTTAACTTTGTCTTAATCAAAGTTTGCAAGAGAAATAGAACAATACGGATGAACTCTATATTGCTGTCAGCTACCATCAAGTTGATTTTGACTCATAATAGCCCCTGTGACAGAGTAGTCTTACCTCAGAGAGTTTCCTTTTGAGTCTGCAATTTTCACATGGAAGCAGACTGCCAACTTTTTCTTCCCCAGAGTCATGGGTAGGTCCAACTATGAGCCTTTTAGTTAGCAGCTGGCTGTCTGGTTAATCATGGTACCTACTCTCTCTCTGTCTTCATGTAGCAGCCTTGTTAGATCTGAAGTCCAGGTCGCTATGTGAAAACCAGTGAGGTGCAAAAATGGAAGATGACTACATCACTGCACAACTGCCAAATTCCATTGTTGCATAAATTCCAAACCACTGAGACATTCCAAACCACTTTAATGGTCCAGCAGGCCATGCTGACACATAACATTATGTTTACTTTTCCCCTTCCCAAACAGAAAGGAAAATAGATGTTTTGTTTTGTTTTGTTGTTTTCTTTTGGGGGTGGGCATCACTGCCACTGGTGATGGGAGTAGGAGGCCCAGCCGTGCTCCTGTGGAGCCGCTGCTGGAATTGAACCTCCATCCCAGTGGGCCGCAGTACCGTGCACAACTACTATGCCACCGGGGCTCAGCCCGGAAAATAGATGTTAAATGGAAAAATAGATGGTTCATTTTTTACTCTTGTCATAAATAATAAATATAGGATACTATGGTCATCAAGACGTGAGGAGAGGTTGTACATACCTATGGTGAAAATTGTGAGTCAGAATTCCACAAGACGGTCCTGCTTTTCTGGCTCTTGCAAACTTTGCTCCACTGACCGAGTGCCTTCATGCCAATGTCTCTTCTCCATTGTTGTTGTCGTCTTCCAGCTAATTCTGACTCCTAGGCACCTGATGTAAAACAGAATGAAAAATGTCCAGTTCTGAGTCATCGTCTTTTGTTTGAGTTCAGCCATGCAGCCACTGTGTCAATTCAGGGTCTTTGTCTCTTTTACTCACCCCTCCACTTGACTGCACAGAATGTTCTTCTGAGACTGGTCTCTCCTGATGACACGTGTCCAAAGTCTGTGAGATGAAGTCTCGCCACCCTTGCCTCTCAGGAGCATTCTGGCTACACTTCCAAGGCAGATTTGTTTGTTCCGTTGGCAGTTTCCCTTATTGGGGAATAGTTGAGTTTTCCTTCTCTGAGAAGTTTCTGCCTTCCACAGGTTCTGGCTTTCAGAGGTTTTTACTGTAGAGAAGTAGAGTATAGTTTTGACTGTACATAGGTATAGGCAAATAAGGGGATGAGATTGATTTACTTCAAGAAATCGATTCATGTGACTTTGAGTGTGCTGACAAATTGAAACCCGAAGTTCAGGTGACAGGCCGGAGACCCCTGAAGGCTTGCTTCCCAAGACGGGGAGGTCAGGCAAGGAGAAGAGTCGAAGAAGGGTCCTGCCCAAATGTCTATTTGTGAGTCTGAAGGCAGAATCCACTCCAGGGCTACTTCTTTGGTTTTGCTGTTAAGGCCTTCACCAGTGTGATTGATTGCATTCCGTTAGATTACATCATCTCTCTCCTCAAGGAGATGGACGGACACAGTGGCGGCAACAATGGCCTCAAAGATAACAACAATTGTGTGTTGGGTGCAGGAGTGAACAATGTTGCTACAAGATGACATATAACTTGATGATGCCCAACAGCAAAACAACATAACAATGCATTCACCTCTAAGTCTCTGAGTTCCAGCACCAGAGAAACCATCATTGGCATTTGATTCTCCATTTGAATGGTCAGTTAGTTCTTGGGACATCTAGGCAGTGTTTTTTTTACATGATTGGGTTTGTGGTGGGTATACTTGCTTTGTCGCTCTCCTTTTCCACACTGCATATAGAGTTCTATAATTCTAAAAGACTCTATAGCAATCCATTAATGGTAAATTGCAATTTATTTTATTCGTAAGCTAACACTGGACTTTTTGGCTGTCCCGGTTTTTCACTGTTATCAAAAGCAGTCAAATGAACCTATGTGAAAAGAAGCATTTCTGCATAGCCATGCATTCCCCCAAACAATGTGGAATTTCTGGGTCAAAGAGCATGCCTAAACATAGCCTTTTGATTTGTGTTGCCCATGTATTGTCCACAGGGGAAATGAAGTCATTGGCTTTCTCTCCTCTTCCTCATGTGTCAACAAGGCTGCATAGGAGAGTTCTGTTTAATCTTTGAGAGTTGGACAGAAGGGGAAAAGACAAAGCAGAAAGCAATCCAAATAAAATCCATTACCTGTAAAGATGTAAAGTTCTATTTATGCCATCAATCTCTTGTGTAGCCTTTAAATGTCACCATAAGCCTTCTCCACACTCTGCTCTCTTTACTCCAAGGACTTTCTATAATTTCTCAAGTGGACAGCTCTCCGCACCCTGCTTTTGGGCCCCCATCGCCCTCCCATCACCTCTGGCTCCCCAACCTTCCTCTACATCCAAACCTCCCTTCTTTTTTTGCCTAAGGGCTGCTGCTTTTCCTTCCTCGAAGTCTTAGCTTTGTGTCTTTCAAGTCCCTATAAGCTGGATCGGAAGGAAGGGTGTGATATTGTTGACATTACTAAAATAGTCCTCATTTTCTATTGTAGGAAGCTAATTATATTTAAAAATAAAATTTAAAATGGCAGTAGAAGCATATGGTAGGTAGAACATGGAAGAAATTGCTAAATGGTTAGAAGCAATTCTACAAACAGAAATGAAATAATAATGGTTATATATAGATATATACATGTATATCTATATCTATATCTATATCTATATTTTAAGAGAGTGAGAAAAGAGTCTCAGGCTTAAAACCACTCCAGAGTTCTTGGCCATCAGATCTAAATATTGGTCTGAGTGGTTATGAAAGGAGGAAAAGTTAAATTGGAAATTGAGTTCAATTCTTTTGTGACATATGGTGCTCACTGCAAAGTCAGCAGTTTGAAGCCACCAGAGGACTCCATGAGAGAGAGATGAGCTTTTCTACTCTTGTGAAGAGTTAAAGTTGAACTCAGCCCCAGTGGCGTAGTGGTTGTGTGTGGCCCACAGGGTTGGCAGTTCAAATCCAGCAGCAGCCCTCCAGGAGCAAGGCTGAGCTTCCTACTCCCACCAGGGCAGAAAAAAAAAAGAGAGAGAGAGTTAAAGTCTAGGAAATCCCCAGGGAAATTTCTACTCTGTTCTCTAGGGTTGATACCAGATGAAAGAACTGCCTAGATAGGATTGATTTTTGGATTGACCATCAAAAAACCAAAAAGCAACATTATTGCCATTGAGTCGATTCTGACCGTAGAGGACAGGGCTAGAGCTGCCCTCATGAGTCTCCCATGGAGCCGCTGGTGGTTTCAAACTGCTGACCTTGTATCGAACAGCCCAACAGGTAAGCACTACACCACCAGGACTCTTCAAGTGACAACAGCCACTAGAAGGGTGTGTTAGACTGAGTAGACTAGCAAAACAAATTCAGGGACACTCACCTATAGGAAAGAGCTTTACGTTAAGAAGTAATTCTATGTTGAGAAACCAGCCCAGCCCAGGCGAGATCAAGTCCATAAGTCTGATACTAGTCCATAAATCCCTCTTCAGATTCATCCCGCCACACGCAAGGGTGCAGAGTGCAGGGAGATCAGAGTGGGTGCAGAGTCTTGTGGATCCGATGGCCGTGGAAGCATCACTGGGCTCTGGGAGGTCTCTAGCGTGGCTCTGGTGACGTGACAGCAGGAAGGTGAAGGCAGAGAGAGCACAGAAGTTTCCAGGATCCTCCTTACGAGGAGGTGGCATTATCAGGTTGTGACCTGATTGGTAGGCTAGACGCTAATCCCACCACCTTTTAAAGTATGACAGGAAAGTATGTAACTACCACAAAAGGTTAGAGAAGAAACCTAGAGGGCAGGAGAAATAAGTCAGAAAAGGACATTGGAGAAGTGGGTGGAGGGAAACACATGTACTCCCTGACATAATAATAATAATAATAATAATAATAATAATAATAATAATAATTTATAAACTCTCGAGGGTTTAGAAGGGAGAGGGAAAAGAGTGGGAAAGTGAGAAATGGATACCAGGTGCTCAAGTTAGAAAGCAAATCTTTTGAGAATGATGAGAGAAACAAATGTAGAAATGTGTTTGACACAATGGATGTATGTGTGGATTGTGATAAGAGTTGTATGAGCCCCCAATAAAATGATTTAATAAAAAAGAAAGGAGAGTGAAAATGGATGTGCAGCTTGAAGAACATAGTCACTGTCACTAAACTGTGCATGTAGCGATTATTAAATCAGTGTACATTGTGCTGTGTCCATTCCATCAGCAGCAAAAATAAGTTATTAAAACAAACTGCTTCCTCTGAGATAAGCATGGTAGGAAAATATGACTCTTGCTTTCTTTTCACTATAGTTTGCTTTGACACAGTCAAAAAGTAAAAGAACCTGAAGATTTTGACGCGAGTGAAATCATGTTCTAAGAATCTTGATCCCTAGAGGCAACTTTTTTACATTGCTCATGAGGTCGAGGTCTTTTCATCTGAAGTCTTATCAGAAAAGGAATCCTAAGTGGAAAAATTTAGCTGTTGGCATTATGGAACTAGACATCACCCACCATCTGGGTAATTTAAACATGGATGAGCAGGTCTGATCTATCAAAGTAGGACTGTCTGCATGATGTCAGCAGCTTCTGAAATGTTCTTCAGGGATTAATTGAGGGGAGAAAAGAAGAACTTAGTTCATCTGAGGTAGTTTTTTCTGAGTAGGGAGATGAGGAAGGTGGTGGGGAACAGATGATCAAAACTGAGCAAGTTCTCTCGAGTGAAGGGAGGATGTTAAGAACTTATTTTCTAGGGGTGGAGGAAGCACACGAATGAACCCTTTTTGACCCATGTAGTTGTGTAGTCTTTAGACAGTGATTGCTTTCCCAATATCAAAACTTGCTCTAGGACGGGATTGAGGCGCAAACTTCAGTTGCTATATTTTGAGCTACTTATTGTATCAGTAGTCACCATTGACTGAATCTCCTACTTCCTTGAATGATGTTGAAATGTGCATCCTTTTCTATTTCCTTAAGACATTGATGGCAAAGTCCCAGGCCCCTCCATTTCAAATGGCATGCTCCTCAGTTTCAGTATGTGAACATCAGTCTGTGATTTAGCTGCACAGTGTTTATCCAAGACTGATGGTAGTAGCAAGTGTTCCTTTTGGTCACATCTGCACGTGTATCTGTGCAAATATGTCAGATGAATTACAATCACCCTAGCAAAAGGTTTTTGCTTCTCTGAATTCCCCTCACCACCACCATTTTCACATTAGTGTGAATGATTTTGAAATCTCCCCAATGATTTGGAACTTCTCCAGAGGATGTCTGACATGTACTGGTGAGTGAAGTTATTTCAGCTGCGGTTTCCTCTTCCCTGTCCTTAGACACACATTCTCCCAGTTCTAAGAAGATGCTTTCCAAAAGGGCTATTCTTGCTCCTGATGCTGCAAGGAATTTTCCTGAGGGTGCATCTCAATTCAAAGCCTTCCTTTTCTGACCCATTGTCTAGGTAGAACAATCGTTCTGCACTTCGATCTGTTCTGTGTTCATCTAGGTAGACTAGAGAAACAAATTCAGGGAGACTTACATGTGTATAAGAAACAGCTTTATAGACAAGAGCAAATGGATATTGAGAAAACCATCTCAGTTCAGATCAAATCCTTAAGTCTGGTATTAGCCTATATGTCTGATACCAATCTTTAAGTTCCTCTTCATACTCATCATGCACATGCAATGATGCTGAATGCAGGAAGAGCACAGGCCAGTGGGTGCAAAGTCTTGTGGTAGTGGAAGCATTTCAGCCCTGGTAGGAATCTCCACATGGTGTCTGCACCTCTGAGGTTCTGGCTGCCACCAGCCTGTGTCCATGTGGCTTGTCAACTGCCCAGGGAGTGAGCAGAGAGTGGCTCCTGTCTCCAAGGAGGAATAAAAGAATTCCCAGAATCCTCAGGAGAAGGGCATGGCCCTCACAGAGGCCTCATGGCTATGATCTGATTGACAGACTAGACTCCACCCCTTCACTTTTGTTTGTTTGTTTGTTTGTTTGTTTGTGGACATCGCTGCCTTCTGGTGGTCATGGGAGCTACCCAGCACTGCTCCTGAGAGCCACCACTGGATTTGAACCGCCAAGCCCGCGGGCCGCAGTCCCACACTCAACCACTTAAGCCACCGTGGCTCAGCCCACACCCCTTCACTCTTAATCCTCTCAAATTGACAATTGCTTTTTACTTATTTTATTTATTTATTTATTTTCAAATTGACAATTATGTAACTACCACATACTCACATTGCTGACCAGGAATGTGGTTAGCTAATTATGGTCCCAAATTCTCTGATACTCCTGACTGAGAGAGGTGGAGTCTAATTTTTCTCCTCGGCAATCTGGACTGCCCTAACGGCTTGCACAATGTATAAAATGTGGCAGAAATGATAGTCTGCAAGATCTAAGTCTACGTTATAAGAAGTCTTGCAACTTCTGCCTGAGAATGCTCACTATGGGACATGTAAATTTGCAGGTAGGAAATCAATCTCCCGGAACATCATGCCACGTGAAGTGGCAGCCTGAGGAGAGTCCTGAAGGGTGACTAAGGGCCATAGTCTTGGAAGTTCCACCAGTCTCTATCTGACTAGTGAACTTGACTTCCTTTATGATTTTGACTTTTGTTCCACCCTTCTCTCTCCTTCCAGGACTTTCTCGTGATTTCAGGGGGCTTTCTGTTGCTTGTATTGTGTCAGTTAAGAATCTGGAACGCTTCCTTTTGTAAAATGGGAGACAGAGGGTAGTGAAAAAGGAAAGTTGATTCACCTGGCCTGGGTTACATTCTCAGGTACATACCAGTTTTAGGAAATGTCAGCTGTGGAGATTGACGATATGGAACTAGACTTCTTAGGATAATTTACTGTATCCTCAGGAATACATGTCCCTTCTCGAAAGATGCTGATCTGCAGGGAGGTAGAATCTATCTGCTGAATGTTGGTCAATTTATTTATTTATAATTTTTCAAACAGTATGATGGTCAAGTGATATTTATTGAAATGAGATCTCTATTGGTAATTATTCTTATTTTTCAAAAATATAGCTTTATATCATGAATTGCGTGGTGGTTTGCAGAGCAGATCCGTTTCCAACAATTCGTATACATTTGTTTCATATCATTGTGTGAGGTGCCCACAGTTTCATATTCCTCATCCTACTTCCTCCTTTTGTTTCCTATTTCTAGTCCTCTTTCTTTCCTAACCTTCCAGACCATTGCCCTTGGCTAAATTCCAAGCTTTTGAACTCAAATGGTTGATTATTCTAAGATCTATGTACTTTCCTATTGTTACTGTACACCTTTCAAAGAGATCTATTATCTGGCTGGAAACCGAGCCAAGGAGATAAGCCTACTTCTTGATTTGCAGTGTGACTAAGGACAGACTTGGGGGGTCTTCCAGTCTCCATCAGATCAACAAGTCTGGTCTTTCTTATGCTTTTGAATTGTGTCCCACATATTCCTCCCATTCTATCAAGGGTCTTCTCATGCAATCCCTTCAAGAGCAGTGGTAGTTGGAAGTCTGGCACCATGTGGGTCTTCTGGTGTCAGGGTGTGGTGACAAATGTCAATGTGGTCTGTTAGTCCACTAGACTGTTTCCATTCGTCTTTACTTTTCTTTCTTTCTTTTTTTAATCTTTCATTTTCTTCACTCTTCTTTGCTCTGATGGGGGAGAGATGAAATAGTTGTACTTTAAATGGCCGAGGTTCCCTAACTGGGGTGCATGGAATCACTACTACAGAAGGCAGTAGCTTCTCCCTCACAAAGTACTTCTAAGAATGATCACTTCCTGTCAGCTCTGTTTTCTGCGCTGTGTTCATGGATAGGAAACAAAACCACGGCGTCCCCTGGGAGGCTTCCTTGCTGTCCAGCAACCCTGCCAATTAGCTGAGTGTGTGCTCCATCCATTTTATTCATTTTAACCCTTGGATTTTCATGTTGAAGTTTACCATGGCAACACTTCTGACAAGTGGAACTCCCCCCACTTTAAAATATCTGATCATACCTTGGCCACGATTCTCCAGGCTAATTGTCACTTTGAAGGTGGGAGGCTGTGTCCTCTGAATTACTAATCTCCTTAAATTGTTGGAATATCTTCAGAACAGTATGTGGTAGGTAAGATTTACACCTAGGATGAGACAAGAGATCTATGATCTCTATGATGGTGGATGAGATTAGGGGAGCTGCTTAAGTATGTGGACTTGGGCAAGTGACTTAAGCTTTCTAAGTGAGTTACATCAGTTACAAAGTACAAGGAATTCTTCCTATTGCTTTTGCTTATTTTGCAGATCAACTTTACGAAGTGCTTGGCACAAGCCCGACGAATCACAAACTGCATCTTTGGTAGCAGATGATAGGAAGACTTCATTAGAGTCTTGCTAACACTGCTTTATCTTAATGCTAGAGTGATTCAGAATGGATCTTTTTGAAATATTCTTGCATCTCTTTTTTTGGGGGGAGGGGGGGGACACATCACTGCCTCTTGTGATCGTGGGTACTACCCAGTGCTGCTCCTGAGAGCCGCCGCTGGATTTGAACCGCCAAGCCCGCAGACCACAGTCCCGCACTCAACCACTTACGCCACCGGGGCTCGGCCCCTCTTGAATCTCTTTTTATTTGATTCCATTAACAACCCTGTGAATGAAATTGTGTAGTGTAGAATGCCATCTGCTAATACCTTAACACTTTGGCTGAAAGTATCTTATGACAGATTTCTGACATCATATACTACCTTCCGCGTGGCGTAAACAGAGTTGGCTTCTTATCTCAATCGCAGAGCCAGTTCCCAGGGCCCAGTTCTTGTCATGTCTATTTCTGAGTTCCAAGGAGCACTGGTGGTGACTCAATGGTTCAGTGCTCAGCTGGTAACCCAAAGGTTGGCCGCTCAAACCCACGCAGTAGCTCTGTGAGACAAAGACCTGGGCATCGGGCTTCTGTAAAGATTACAGCCAGGAAAACCCGCTAGGGTAGTTATACTCTGTTTCATGGGGTCTCTATGAATCAGAACCAACTTGAAGGCACACAACAACTCCAATATGACCTTAGGCCGACAACAGCCTCAAAGACACGATTTCTGGGCTCTTCTCATGTGATTTTTGCAGACCAAGATCTAAAACAATGCTTCCCAGAACTCTGCACATCGTGGGAGAATGCATTTTCAAAAATGTGCCCACGGTACCAGACATAAGTAGCCTGCCCAACCCTCCGTTATTGCTGCCCATCCAAATTGTTCTCAGTCCTGGAGTCTAGCTGATGCATAACTCCACAATCCATAAGACACGCAAGAGAAAACCCTCCCTCAGCTACTGGCCCAACCATGAAAAGTTTGTCCCCTAATTTACACAGAGCCTGCTCCTTCGGCTAACTCTGGTGATGCCCCATAATATATTTATTTATTTTGCAGTTAATCTCTTACTCTATATCCTCAAAGAGGGGAGAGGATGGGGGTGTTAGGGGCAGGGTATTTAGTTGGTTGGTTTGGCATTTGACTAAATCCAAGTGCAAGATTCCGGCATCTGAGCACATACACTTGAATGTGAGTGGGTTTGTTTTGTTGCCTTTTTCAGGAGGTTGTGAGCTTGCTGGTGCCATTCTGTTTCCCTAGAAAGTCTTTCTCTACTCTCCTGTGGAAATCCCAACTCAAAAAACCTCAGTGCCTTTGTGTCAATTCCAAGTTGCAGCGACTCTTTACAGCAGGTTATAACCGCCGTTGGGGGTTTCTGAGACTATAACACTTTATGAGAGAAAGAAAGCCTTATTTTTCTCTGTTGGAGAGGCTGGTGGTTTTGAACAGCCAACCTTGAGGCAGACAGCCTAACCCACAACCTCTAAGCTCTAATAGTCATTGCAATGACCAGAGATCTCACTGACAGAATTCATGATTAAGGGGTTTGTTAAGGACGCTGACAAGTTGAAGCGTCAGTAAGAAATGCTTGGGGTACAGCTGTTTATCTGGAAACATTACAAAGTTCTTTCTGGCCTGCGGATAACTGTCCAAAGGGGCATCCTGTTCCACTGGAAACCTCTACCTGAAGGCATCAGCTCTAGTTCCGTGGATGAGCAAACAAACCCAGCTTCCTGGATTAAGTGCTCAGAGGCACCCCATTCCAGTAAGCTTCAGCGCAAAGGCACTCAGCTCCACTTCTGTGGGTCAGTAAGCTCAGCTTCCCCATTGAAGTACCCACTGGCACCCATTCCACAAGCCAGCCTCTTGCACAAAAGCACTCAGCTTGACTTGCTCCATGGATTGGGAAGTCCACCAACGGGTCTCCAGGTGCTCCTGCTCTGATGGGATAACCATCTTCTGGGTCTAGGAGGTTCCCTGCACAGGAATCTCAGGTCCAGAGGATGTGCTCCACTCCTGGCTGTTGCAGGCTCCGTCCTCCTGCTTCTCAGAGGGCTCATTTTACACAGCAGGTTGGCACTCCAGGGAATCCTGTTCCCAGTCACTCACAGGTGAATCCTATCAGTTTCTTCCCACCTTCTTACCAGACCCATGCAGGAGAAGGTCCTTTGGTGGGAACTGGAAACATGGGTGAGAAAAGACACATGAAATAATTTGCTGTCCCTGCACAGGGCTCTTTGTGGAAATGTCAGCGGCCTTTCAAATCTGATTAAAGCATAACCTCTTTTGCAGCTGTTGGGTGCTGTCAGTACTATTCAGATGCATAGTGACCCTAAAGTAAAGTGACCATATTTTAATTGGGACACCATTGACTGGGGGGGAGAAGAGGTTCTTGATTAAAAATTTGGTCTATATGGAATATGTGGAGCAACAAAAATGTTCGTAGAATGCAAAAATAGTATTATAATATATTTATTTAATTTAAAAATGCCACAGGACATAGGGAAAATTGTTAGAAAGCGGGGCATCTGGTCATCTTACCCTAAAGGATAGAGTAGGGTTCCCTAGATGGACATCTTTACAGGGGGAGATTTCCAGGATTTTTGACCCTCTGAGTTGCTGGTGGGGTCCAGCCACTGACCTTTCAGTTAACAGCTGAGTGTGATGCATTCCTTAATAATGATTAAAGCAAAAACAAAACATCTACTGCCATCAAGTCAGTGCAACCCTGAAGGACAAGTTGGAACTAACTGCCTCTGTGGACTGCAACGTCCGTAACTCTTTATAGGAGTCAAGAACTTCATCTTTCGCTGGTAAACAGCTGGTGGTTTTGAACTGTTAACCTTGTGATTAGCAGTGACCAGATGTCCCGCTTTGGGCGGGACTGTCCGGATTTTTAACAATTTTTCCTGTGTCCTGCGGCATTTAAAAAAAGTCTTGATTTTTGGAAAGAATGCATAACAAGCTAGGGAACTGTAGGAGCATAGAAAGGGAATATACCCTTTCTATCCCCCCACCTCCCTCACCCCAGTCAGTGGCGTCCCGCTATACCGATGTTAAAATCTGGTCACTTCAGTAGCAAAATGTGTAACCACTATACCATCACTCTTTGCAATCCTTCAGAGTCCTTGCTGGGAGCATCTTGAAGTAAGGATGAGGACATCCTGGTGTTACACATTTGTTTCCCATTGTGGCCCAGTGGCTGACAATGGGGGCCATTGATTAGGCTTCTGATGGGGCTCAGAAAAGGACACCGCCCATGTGGCTTAGGTTACACTGCTGACTACCTATCAGAGATATATCCGGAAAGGATTTAGACACAGTCATATTGTGCCTGTGCCAAAGCTGTTCGTTGGCAGAGTTGCTGAAGCACAAATGCCAAGTTTGCCCACACACTGAGCTAACTCCTATCCCACAAAACCAGTTACGGAACAAACAACTTTTGGGTCACCTACCGTAGCTGGCCAGCCTGACCTGCATGCTTCCTGGACCCGAGTGTTCTGGCCCTCTGAGGGCACATGGGGTCCAGGTGGAAGGTTGATCATGAGGCATGAAGAGGCCATGTCCCCCCTTCTCTGCAACAGTAGTATCTGTTACATGGTTTGCTGGATCATTCCAATGTGTGGGGAGATGGGAGAATTCCGCAGAGTCACCGTGGTCGCCATTCAAGCCTTGACATTGGACAGGTCTGTCTTTGGCTGGTTGGTGTTTACATTGAAATGTGGTTCCGGTGAATGTTGACAGAGCACATTCATTTCCCATTCAACACTTTGTACACATTTGATCTCAGGACAAAGTCAAAGAATCAATACCAGATTAATCTCAAGGAGCTGGAAATGTAAGCTGTCCCAAATATCCAGCTTCCTCAAAGGTGCTATTCTGCTCCATTTCCCCACCATCTCCATCATTCCCCAGAGTCTATGGCCTCAACTCTGTAGGTCTCTTAGGAAACATCGCACGTGGTGGTGGGGGCTGTTAAGTCCCAATTCTGAAAGTTTGGCAGAGGAGAGTCAAATGCAGAATCCAGGGCCAGAAAGCAGAAATGTCCACAAGTCTAAGCTGGTCTTCTTGCTTCTGCCAAAGCTCAGTCAGGAAATGGAAGTCACAGAAAAGGCAAGGCTTGATGTATGTGGGGTTTTTATCTTTCAGTTGACCAAGCATACCACCGGGAAAACACAGGATGGTGACTGATGTCCACCCTCCAGGACAGTAGGGTCTCCTATGTATTCCGCCCTAACCTGTAACAGAGAACTCCCTCCAAAATGGAATCATAACTGAGAGCCCAGAGGTTAAAATCTACATCATAAAATGGATCATGACAGATGAGGATATGGCTAGAAGGGCCATGTTAAGCAATTGGCTACATCTCACAGGCCCTGTGACCCTGAGCAGAACAATGGATAGTGGTAGCCAGGCACCTTGTAGTTCTTCTAGTCAACAGACCTGCTTTTGATTCTTCTTTCTGACATTACCTGGTTACTTGTTTTCATTATAAAATAAAAATCAACTAAAATTTTCTCCCTTTACCCTGTTGTCAGTTTGGGGTAGCTTGTACTTTGTTGTGATACTGATGTCACAACAACGATGATGTCACCAGTATTTCAAATACCTGCAGGATCAAGATGGACTGGTTTCAGTAGACTAGGAAAAAAGGCCTGGTGACGTACTTTAAAAATTAACCAAAGAAAGCCCTATGTGATGGTTAAGGTTATGTGTCAACTTGGCTGGGCCATGAATCTGTGGTGTGGCAGTCAGGTAATAAATAATGCAGCCACCTCCCATGTTGTGATCTGTTATAGTATAATCCCCTCCATGAAGAGATCTAATATGATATAGTCACTCTGTAAGAAGCTCAGCTGTAAGCAACCAATCAATTGAAAGAGTTTGAGGTGGTTGACCAATCAGTTGAGAGGGGTTGCTGTGGTTGTGGCACCAAAGGTATAGGGATGTCTGACTTTTTGCTTACTGTGAACCCCGCATCCAAGGCATCATCATCTGAATTCTGGTTCTTGGGAGGGTGATTTGGGCATTTTAAACTCTTGATACATTTTTTTGCTCTTATTTTTACTGTTTTTCTAATTGTTATGTAGCCATCATCCAAAATATGTTTATGGATTGAAAGAATGAAAGTTGCTGCCAAATATTAGCAAAACAAAGTAGAAGTGTGCCTCAAAGTGCAGGATGGATTTGTTTGATGGAGCTGAGAAGAGATTACTCACAGGCTGCCATCTGGTAATGGACTGATTGATTATAGCAAGAACATACTTTAATAGGAAGCTCAAGAAGACATGCTATTATTGTCAAAAATAGCTCATGAATGATCTGAAATCAATGCGGAACAAATGTGAATGTTTTATGGATATTTATATTTAATTCAATGGGTTGCAACAACTCTTAAACCAATATTCATTACTTATAGAAATATGTGTATGTATAAAAATACTTATGTTATTAATGCTGTTGGGTGCTGCTGAATTCATTCTGAGTCAGAGCACCCTTTAGGAGAAAGTGGAACTGCACATATGGCTTCTTAATCTGTGATATTTATAGGAACAGGTCATTAGATCCTTTGTCCAATGGAACTGCTTTGGAGTTTGAACCTGAGACCTTTGGATTAGCTTCCCAGTGTGTAGTCCTTGTGCTAACAGTAACAGGAGGAGTGATTCCAATTAGGGGGTGTTTGTGAAGAAATATAAACCACTCTGACGAGTTTAGTAAAGAGGGGTGAAGGCAGGCATAATTGATATGTGTGGATATAGACAATTTCCTAGACTCAACACCATGGTCAATGCCAAGTCACCCTGATCTTTAAAAATCAGAAGATTAGTTCCTGACCTTTGGGTGCTACCTTTCCAAAGAATCACTCTGGACTCAGTCTGGTGGAACTGAGAATATTTTGAACAATCGATGGGAAAAGGAACACTAATAACTGTAACGCAGGAGAACACAGCAGTTATGGGACAGCTATCGTCATATCCCACCACTTGTCTGTCAGTGTGTCGTGTTAGGGTGGGTTGTGTGTGACTCTGGTGCTGGCAGCTGTGTCAAGAGTATTTCAAACAGCAGCTGAGTTACCCACAGTGACAGGTTTCAGTGGAACTTCTAGACCCAGAACGGACTATGAAGAAGGAATAGGTTTTTCACTTCCCATGAATAGCAGCAGAACATTGTCAGACACAATGCCGGATGGCGAGCTCCCAGGTTGGGAGGCACTCAAAGTACGACTGAGGAAGAGCTGCCATCTCAAAGAAGAGTTTGAATCATCATGATATGAATAAAGCCAAGGTATTTTTAGTTACAGGAGCCCTGGTGGCATAGGAGGCTGTACGTTGAACTGCTAATCACAAGGTCAGCCAAAAAACCATCAGCCATTTTATGGGAGAATGGTGAGGCTTCCTATTCCCACAGGGATTCCCAGTCTCAGAAATTCACAGGGTTGTTATCATCGACTCTATTGGCAATGAGGGTAGAAAAAAATCATGCATGTGAAAGCTGGGCCATGAATAAGGAGCCCTGGAGATCTGAGGTATCTGAAGCAGTGCGTTTGTCTAAAGTCTAGGGCAAACTCTTATCTCATTTATCATCATCCAACTTTGTAGATCTCACTTTGAGGAGCATTGCCTTAAAAATTCTCTTCTTCAGGGAGATGGTGGATTGCATTACCAGAAGACAGATCGGAGTCTTGGATTATCATAGGTTGAATGATGTCCCCCAAAATATGGAAAGTTGGCTGAGCCATGATTCTCGATGGTTTAGCAGCTATGTCATGGTGTGATGTGTAAATTATGTGATGGTTCATTTGAGTTAGGATATCAAAGTACTGAAAGAACTATGGACTCTAAGAAGAAGCAAGGAGATCTATATTATAGGAAGTACAGTTCAAATACTCCTTAGAAGGGAGATGGCAAAACCTTGACGAGGTACTTTGGACAAATAGTTAACAGAGACCAGACCCTGAAAATGACATACTTCATAGTAAAGGGTGGGCAAAAAAAAAGAGGAAGACTCTGAATGGGATGGATTGATGCACAATGGACTCACACATAGCAGTTGTGAGGATGCACAGATTCAAGCAGGGTTTCATCGCGTTATGCTCAGGCTCACCGTGAGTTGGAGCAGACGCTATACCACTTAGAGCACAACAACTCCTCATGTGCCAGATTCTCCTAGGCTCCTCGTGGATCCATTTACTTTTCACACAGCCCTATGGATTATAAGCTAAATGTACCTACTCAAATCCTATGCTCTGCTCCTGTGGATTCCCAAGCATATATATTGGTATCTCGTGTGTGTGTGTGTGTGTGTGTGTGTGTGTGTGTGTGTAGTGAATTGAGGGGGAAAGCTGTAAATCTGGATGGGATCAGAAAGCCTCATCCACCCAACAGAGGAGCTGGATGGTGTCTGACTCCCTCTATTTTCACAGGAGGCAGCGAGCACCAGCATCAGTCATCAAAGACTGACTCTCCTGTGGCAAACGCCAGACATGCTTCCACCCTCTCACCTTTTCACCAATTTTACCACCAACCCAACTTCCAGGGGCACTCTCTACTTTATTCTCCTGCTACTTCTCTGCCTCCTTGCTGTTTTTGGTGTCGCAGCTCTTGTTATTTCATATATAGTGTAATGGAAAGTAAATGAAGTAACAAGTAAATGACATAGCAGTGTGGTGAAACCATCACATAATGAACACATTACATGGTGACATAACTGCTAAACCACCAAGAATCATGGTGTAGGCAACTTTACGGATTCTTTTTTCTTTTTGTGGGGGGGAGGTGCATCACTGCCCTCTGGTGGGAGTAGGAAGCCCAGCCTTGCTCTTGGAGAGCTGCTGCTGGATTTGAAGCGCCAACCCAGTGGGCCGCAGTCCTGCACGCAACCACTTCGCCACTGGGGCTCAACCCCCATCAACTTTACGTATTTGGGGGGACATCATTCAACCTATGATAATGCAAGACACCTATTTGTCTTCTGGTAATGCAATCCTGCTATTTCTCTCCCCTCTCACTGTCTTCGGTGTCACAGCTCTCTCCTGGGTTGAAGAGGGTCTTGGTTTAAAGGATGAGTTCTACTTTTGCATCTGCTTTATTTTTATTTTTATTTTTTGGGGGCATCAGCGGTGGGAGTGGGAGGCCCAGCCCCACTGCTGGAATTGAACCTCTGTCCCAGTGGGCCACAGTCCCGCGCACAACCACTACGCCACCGGGGCTCAGCCCTCTTCTTTCTTTTTATATATTTAACCCATGATCCTTTCTTTCTTAAAAATCATCCTATTTGGAGTTCTTACAGATATTATAACATTCCATAGTTCAATCACATCAAGCACTATTGTACAATTGCTACCACAGCCTATTTCAAAACACTTTCTTTCTGCTTGAACAACTTAATGTCAGCTCCCTTTTATCTCCTCCCTTCTCCACCTTCTCCCCAGGAGTCCTTTTATTTATTTAGTTACTTATTTTGTAACTTCTTACACCATCCACTGTATCCATTTATGTACAATTCTGTTGTGCATAACACCCCCCCTTGAAAGGGGTTATACAGTCATCAGTGTTAGCAGCTGTTCACCTTTCCCTCCTCCCAACCCCCTCACTTCCCATTCCCTCAGGGAGCCATTTCTCTTGTTACTGTTTCTGAACAGTTATCTATCTTGGCTTTCATGTATGGAATGATCTTAATTATACAAATGAACATTTGCAATTCTAACATGATTAATGAAGTAAAACAAATAAATTCCATAATACTAAGGGGAGGAAGTATTAAAGAGTTAGGGGATAGCTATGTGCTTCATCAGTGCTAAACCACACCCTGGATTCATCATCCCTTCCATGTGGCCCTTCTGAGAGGAACTTTCCAATTAATTTTCAGGTGGGTTTGGGATCTCCACTACATCTTTACACCCTCATATGAATTCGGTTGCTTGGTTTTTAATTTCTGATACTTTTTTTCCTTCAACACTTCACGATCATACAGGTTGGTGTGCTTCTTCCATGTAGGCTTTGTTGCTTCTCAACTAGATGGCTGTTTGCTTGACCACATCTTCTTTTTTGTTGGTAGTGAGAGTCCCCTTTCCACCTCCAAGACAACTCATTGTAAGTTCAATGGGTGGCAAAACTGACTGAGACAGTTAAGGTTTATTGTGCCAACCTGGCTAATACACACATGTGGGATTAATTGAAGGTCAGAGAGATCAATGACTCGGCAAACCTTGCTCTTCTAGTTCTCTTGCTTCCTGATGGTCAGACCAGGGTGCAGCTGCCTTATCCAGTTAGTTCCCTGCTTCAGCCGGCAAGGCTCACTTTCTACAAGATATCCCTGAGGAGAAGCCACATGGACCTACCCTGATGCAGCCCTGGGTGCTGGAGCAGCTGCGTGGAGACCCCTGCCAGGGCTGAGATGCATACACGCTCACTAATTTGGATTTCCTTTTGCAGTTGGCATCATTGTATGTGTTTTGTGAGGTTCAGAAGGACTTTGTAGATCAGTGTTGGACATGTGGGCTAATGTTGAACTTACAGGCTTGAGTAGCACTGGGTTGGCATGCTTTCTTAATGTACACTTACTCTGTATATAAAACTCTCTTATATACTCTGTATATAAAACTCTCAGTTTACCCAGACTAACACACTCCCCAATCCTTAAGGGTTCCATATACCTTATCTGAATGTTCCCACCCCCTTGCACATAGGTCACTATAAGTAGAAACTGGTTCAATGACACCTAACAACAACAAAAATAATAACCTTCACAAGGGTGCCCTGTGCCAGATTTACATTATTACTAGTAAGCCATCCCATCCCTTGGTTGGGCCAGAAACATATCACATTTGCTTAGATCTGCCCAGGCATTTGGTGGGAATGATAAAGACTATCTCTAGAAGGGCCTGTACTGCAATATGCATTTCTGCAGGAAGAATTAGGGATATGGTACTGTGTTAGACAGGGTTCTCTAAAGAAACAACATAGTACACTTATGACTTTATAGATATAGATATATACAACATAAGAAATAAACAGTGAATTAATCCACAGAGCAGTACAAATGGCTCAGTTCAACTCTCTTCCATGAGACAGTTAATTCACTGGAAATCCTTCAACTCATGAGGACTGCTGGGTACAAGTCAAGAAAGCAGTCTTCTGTAGAGTAATACAGTTAGTCCAGCCACAGGCAGCAAACAGCAGGGCGGGTCACCAACAGTCAGCCAGATTACAGGGTTCGATAGTCCTCAGTTCAAGTGATGCATATACCAGCAAGGTGACAAAGCAGGTCTTGAAGAAACCTCAAATGATAGAGACACAGCTCATGGGTTGGGTGTCCCATAGGTAGTGTAGCTGGCAAGTTGAGGCAGAGAACTAGCTAAGGTAGTCTCATCACCAGAGAGCAAGAGACAGAAAGGCAAGACTCGCCGAGCCATTTGTCTCATTGCTCTTCAATTAAACTGCAATCATATTAAACCCTACATGTGTTGGTTAGCCAGGTTGGACCGATAATCCTACCTTTCACAGGTGCCATTCAGTTGATCACTATCCTAAGGTAGCCTATAAGAGAGGACACATGATGGACAGTTTTTTCCTCTACTGCCCAAGAAACCATTCATTGGGTTAATTCTCTAAGGGAATCATGTCCACAGGCTGGATATGGGCAGAACCTTGAAAATCACAGCCTTATAATACTCTGTTGAGTAAACCCATGCTGTTACACCTTGGCATTTAGATTTGTTTATAACTTTGCCTTCCCCTTAGCAAGTTGTGTGATGGACTTTTAGCAGCAGCATGTGTCTCAAATGGGTCAGAGTGCTAAAGGCAGGCTGTAGGATGTGGGGCAGTTGAACTCAAGAGAGCCTGCCAACGGGAGAGCAGATCTGGGGAGAGAGGAATTTCATGTCCAACTATTCGCCTTCTTGGAGGACCTACTGTCACTGCTATTGTTGGGACATCTGTCTTTTCTCTCATGGAGGTGACAGCGTTCATATAACGTCTCTGCTATTGGGGGGGTGCTGTGTTGATTCTGACTTATAGCGACTCTGTCGGGCAGAGGAGAGCTGTTCCACAGGGCTTCCAAGGAAGTAAGTCTTTACAGGAGGAAACTCCCCCATCGTTCTCCCATGGAGCAGCTGGTGGACTCGACCACTGACTTTTCATTTAACAGCATAACAGCATGTGTGCTTGATCATGCTGCCACGAGAGTTTCTTATCGACATATAAGGAGCATGTTTAAATAATGCTTGGGAATTAAAAATTCACCTTTTCTGCTCCCATAGCAATCTGCTGCTGTCAAGATAACAGTCTAGGAAACCCTATGAAGAAATTCTGACTTCTCACATGGAATTGAAATCAACTTGATGTCACTTCATAGCAATGACAGCAACATGCTATTATTTGTTTTGAGGGTGATTGGTCTCCACGAATTTCTTCTTGACTTCCCCCAATAGGACCTCGTAATATAGATAGCCAATTGATAACTCATGTTTGAGGAATACCTCAATCATTTTCCTCTCCCTTTAACAATTTTCACATACTGCCTCTGTACTAGAATGTAAATTCTAACATTCCTGGCTTGTGGAAGACTGAAGGCTACACAAGGAACCCTATATAAGAGCTATAAGCATCCCCAATACAGTGATTTTTTTTCTTTTTTGGCATCACTGCCCTGATGGGAGTAGGAAGCCCAGTCTTACTCCTGGAGAGCTGCTGCTGGATTTGGACCATCAACCTTGTAGGCCGCAGTCCCCCATACAACCACTGTGCCACCAGGCCTCAGACTCTGTTTTCAGTCATAACATAAGTTCAGATGCCACAGTGTTCTTCCTGTTGCTTCAGCAAGGGGTTGGTGCTTAGACAATTCCCAGAAAAGTCCAGGAAGGGCAGTTTGACCTAGACAACTTGGTTAGGTGTGTTCCTAATGATTTACCCAAACAGTCACATGTTAGATTAAGTTAAAAGCTGGGGTCTTACTGACTGTGATTCAGGGTCACATGTTTATACTCCAATCAACACATAGTGGGTGGTTGAAGTCCCGGAACCAATCCTGCCAGCTTTTCATGTATCCCAATCATGGCCCTTGCCCCACTTCTGCAGTTTGCCTGCAACAGTGAAGAATTGACCTACTGCTAAAATATGAGCCTGCAGTGATCATATGATGAGCTCTGAGAATAATTCAACAGACACCATTTGGCCATTGTGACTGTCTGTATGGTGACGCTTTCTTCCCTTCTTTGAGAAGATGGTGTTTGTTCTGCTTAAGACTTAATAAAAGGGAGTTCTGGTGGTAGAGTGGTAATGAACTGGGCTGTGATATGAAAGCTTAGCAGTTCAAAACCATGAGTCACTTTGGAGGAGAAGGATGGGGCTCTGGACTCCCATAAAGATTTACAGTCTTGGAAACTCACAGGAGCAGTTCCACCCTGTCATAGAGGGTTGCCACGAATCAACATCTATTTGATGGCAGTGAATTTTGAGAGGGATGTACAAGTAGCATTTTAATCTTTTTCCTTTCTTTGGCGGGGGGGGGGGGGCCATCACTGCCCTCTGGTGGGAGGAGGAGGCTCAGCCTTGCTCCTGGAGAGCTGCTGCTAGATTTGAATCGCCACCCAGTGGGCCGCAGTCCCGCACACAACCCCTGCGCCACCAGGCCTCAGCTTAATCTTTTTTCTTTTGACATTTTAGAAGGTGACTTGGTTGGTTGAGTTGGCAGCTCCTCAATGGCAGTGAATTTGAGTTATAGAACATAGCTGAACTCATGATATTTAAATACCTTTTGATTGTGGAAACAAAGCTAGGACCGTAAGAAATTTGCATCCTTCATTTCAACATCTAAAATTTCTAAAATGAAACTGATTCAGATGGTTCATGCACACAACTGTTAACAGAAAGGTTAACGTTCCACTCCACCCAGAGACCCTATGAAGGGAGACCTGGTCATCTACTTTCAAAAACTCATGCATTGGAAAGTTTCTGCCCTGACACACCTGGAGTTGCCATGAGTCAGTAGGGATTCAGCAGAAACTGGGGAAAACCACAATAGCAACAAAAGCTGGCAAGGCTGTGGAAGCAATTGAGACTAGGGTAAGATACTTGAATTGATTAGGTAAAATAAGTAACTGAATAAAGTGATGGGTAAGATAAGTGGGATGACCAGGCCTTTCTCATAGGGTCTCTGGGTGGACTGGAATGTTAACCTTTCTGTTAGGAGCTCTGTGTATTGACCATCTGAACCAGATTCACTTTAGAAGTTTTAGATGTTGAAATGAAGCGGATGGGATGTCCCATCCACCAAACCCAACCAAACTCCCTGTCATTGAGCTAATTCTAACTCAGTGACCCTGTGTACATCACATTGAGACACCGGCCCTTCATCATCCTCACAATTGTTGTTAGCCTTGACTCCACTGTGGCAGCCACTGTGCCACTCCATCTTGTCAAAGATCTTCCCCTTCTTTGTGCACTTTAACTTTACCATGTCCTTTGAACTGATTGGATGGATATTTTTAAGTTTAAGGAACCTATATATTGCTAGCAGAAGAAAAGCCAGGTTTTCTACTCTCCTCAAGAGTTATAGCCTTGGAAACTCACAGGAGCCATCCTACCTGTCATATAAGGTGGCCAAGAGTTGGGAGCTATGTGATGGCAATGGAATTTTGGAGAGATGTATAAGCAACATCTAATCTATGTTCTTTTGACATTTTAGAAGGTTGGACTGGTAAGGTGAAGAGCTTGTGGTTACAAGTTAAAGTGTCTAAGTGAGTAATTTCTTGGTGTCTTCATTACCGCTTGCTGCTGGAACAGCAATATTCTTTGAAGAACAGAAATTTATTTTCTCATAGTTCTGGAGGCTAAAAGTCCAACTTAGGGTCTTTCCCATGTCAATTCCTACTATGAACACTTCTTATAGGTAATTTCGGAGACTGCTGGTCATCTTTGGTAATTGGTTTCCGACATTGTTAACCCGGGAGTAATGAAGTCTAACTAATAATTACTCCAAGCGGAAGAGAAAGGGGAAAAACTGGGTTTATTAGGAGACTAGCTTATGGAGCACCATACAGCAAAAAAGTTGTTTGGTGAGTACTCAGTTTATTTCAGGTTCCAAGTAATACTTAAATGATATTAATAACTTATCACAGGTAGATAGGCTATAATTCTTTTTTTTGGGGGGGGGGGCATCACTGCTCTCCAGTGGTGGGAGTAGGAGGCCCAGCCCTACTGCTGGAATTGAACCTCCGTCCCAGTGGGCCACAGTCCTGCGCACAACCACTACGCCACCGGGGCTCAGCCCAGGCTATAATTCTTAAAATACACAACAAGCCCTATTAGCCATAAACACAGCAAGCTCTTGGCCTCTACTTTGCAGCAGACTGCTATAGCTGGAGCATGGCTAGAACTTGTATCCAAATCAAAACTTCCAGATACACATTCAAGACCAATATGATCTGCAGGCAGGTGCACATTGAGATATCCAGGAGATGTTCTTGATATAAAATGTTATACTGGAGTTTGTTTTGTCTTTGCTCTTTGCTTTGTAGATTATATTTTTACAGCACCTGGTTTTTCAGATAATGTTGTTCCAAGAATGTTACTTATCAAATTTAAAAAATTTTTAAGTAAATGCAGCCAGGCACGTATTCCCAAATTCAAGTCTGAATAAAAAGAAAAGCCACAGCTTAGTTCTTGACTGCATGCCTGAGTGTGCTGTAGCCCTCTGCTTTCTTACAGATTAATAGTCGTAGGCAGCTGACAGAACAACTTTTGAACAATTGACTGGCACTGGTCCTTGTGCCAGTACTGCTCAGCAAGCCATCTTTGGAGATGGTATTATTGAACAAATTTGTAATCTATGCTTATGTGCTGGGCAAAAATTAGATGAAAAGGGAGGAGCAGAAAAAATTTTACGAAAATTTTACAAAGACCTAATAAATCATTTCCTAATTTTTTTTTTTTATCTAGTCTTTCTACTGCTGTAAAATGTGCTGGGAATTTCCCTGAGCTGCGAACTTCTCTCCTTCAGCTGTTATCTGTTGGAGCCTGTGCCTAGCTCCCACTACTAAAGAGTTTAACTCTAAATTAAACTTCCTGTCAGTGGTCACAAGTAACTTTGATGCAATGCAGCAAAAGCGGCTCCCAGCAAAACTTTAACCTTTTGCTAACACTTAGTGAATGCAATTTTCATAGTTAGTGATTCTTTAAGTGGAGACAGTAAATTTCAGAAGGTCAAAGTAAGTTGCAAATAGCTATTTTACGATCTTGGTCAGCTTGCCAAGCAGTATATGCCACTCATCTCCCTTTAGGAACTAATCCTTGAGGAACAAGCCAGAAACAAATTTGGCAAATGGCTATTACTCAAATTTCTTCTTTTGTCAAACTTAAATATGTTCATCATTCTGTTGATACTTTTTCTAATTTTTTATGGGCCACCTCTGCTACTACAGAATGTGTTGATGCTGTTCTTACTCATTGTTAGAAGCATTTGCTATTATGGGAATTCCACATACCATTAAAACAGATAATGGTTCTGCTTATGTTTCTAATAAATGTTTGTTTTTTCCCCATGTACATGAAATTCAGCATTTGATTGGTACTCCAGGAAATAGCACTGGTCAAGCTATTATTGAATGCCAAAATTGGACTTTGAAAGAATTGCTTTTAAAACAAAAAGGGGAATATGGTGATAGTCATCCAAGAAGGCAACTTTATATAGCTTCATATACTTTACATTTTTAAAATTTAAATGACAACAATTCCATGGCTGCTGAATTGCATTGGGAAAATAATGTTTTTAAAGATATAGAACAGCAAGTGTGAGCCCTGGTGGCGTAGTGGTTGTGTGTGGGACTGCAGTCCACAGGGTTGACGGTTCAAATCCAGAAACAGCTCTCCAGGAGCAAAGCTGGGTTTCCTATTCCCACCACGGGCAGTGATGCCACACACACACACACACACAAAAGATATAGAACAGCTTATGTGGCATAAGAGTTTTAAACAAGATGAATGGCAGCCAGCTATGGTTATAATATGGGGAAGGAAGTATGCTTATCTAGCTACAGGAGAAAAGAAATTGTGGGTTCCAGATAAGTGAACAAAATTACATGATGTTTCAGAAGAGACTTTGCCTTGGAGCGAACTGAACCAGGATTTTGCTATCATTAGCATAACCAAAAAGCTGTTTGAATTCCCTTGATAGCGACTCAACATGCTGACTTGTTGACATGGGAACAGATTAAAAAGTTAAGCAAGGAAGGAGAACAATTAGTGCGTTCCTATGGACAAGGGGTGACAACTTCTAATTTCTTTTTAGCAATGATGGCTATTTTGACTGCTCAGGTAAAAGCTGATAATTATACTTATTGGGCATGGGGAAACATTGTTTAAAATTAAAATATCAGTCCTTGTTCTCAATTATCAAAAATTTAGAAGATAAGAGCAAGCCGCAAAAATTGCTAATTTTAAGTGCTCAAGGGTTTTCCAATTTAAATATAACAGGAAAGTTTTCTGTACCTCCATTGCCACTATGTCAACCACCAATCTATTTACACTTGTCTGATTGGGTCCATTGGAGTACTTGCAGGGGAGAACAGGCCCAAGTGTTAATTAATAATTTCCAAGGATTGCCATTGATTGGAGTCCAGTGCAGTAGATCTGGTGTTCTCGGAGCCACAAGACTGACACACAAGCTTCAGAGCCGTTTTTTTGGCATGGTGGAGGATTTTCTCTCCCCAATCCTCATGTGCTAGAGAAACCCCTCCAAAGTCACTATGGAAAATAGGTGCTACCTTGTTCCCGATTAGAAGATGGATGGTACTACTCAGGCAGGAAATCACACCTTGTCCTTCACAGTTAATATAACCCGATATGTCCACGCTTGTGGGTGTCTGTCATATCTTTTTATGAAAGGATCTGTCCATTGGAATTACTCCTCTGGAGAAATTAAATGTAATAAGTGTTCTTTTTTTTTTTTAACTTGTTTTAATTGTTCTATTTCTTTTAATGATAATAGTGAAGGCACATATATTTTGAGAACAGGAGCAGGAATATGGATGCCTGCTTAATTGTCTCAGCAATGGCAAAGTTCTCCTACATTAGCTTTAATTGATAAATTAGTTAAACGTCTTTTAAGAAGATCAAAGCAATTTTTAGGAATTGTAACAGCTGCAATTTTAGAAATTATAGCAATTACTGCTACTGCTGCTACTACAGGATTACTTTGCATCAGTCTGCACCAACCGCTCCGTTTGTAGAGGATTGACATCAAAATTCTGAAGTCTTCTGGTCCACTCGATAACCTATTAATCAGCAAATTCATGAACAATTGACTGATTTATCTCAAACAGTTATTCTTTTGAGAGACCAGATTAATAGTATTAAGCAACAAATTAAATTGCAATGGGATTGGAATCATACCTCCATGTGTGCTACTCCCGTGATTTATAATGATAGCCTGTTTCCCTGGGATCGTGTAAGAGACATCTAATGAATTATTACAATTTATCACAGGAAATTTTGCTCTTAAAATATCATATGTAGGATATTTAGAAAAAGCAATTGGAGCAGATGAATGGCACTCAAGTGCTTGACAGTTTTTTTACAAGCTCTCCATCAACTGAACCCTATTCCCTCTCTTAAAACTATAATTGGCCCTTTTTCAGGGTTGGTATTACTCATGATTTGTCTTTGTTCTGTTTTTTATATAGTCTACTGAAAAGTCCTCCACAAACAAAAAGCCATAGGCAGAAGAAATGCTGACTTTGCAGTTTTATCTCTTCATCTGGATTAAATAAAAAAGGGGGACATGTAGCTGGAGCCTAGCTAGAACTTGGATCCAAATCAAAACTTCCAGATACACATTCAAGGCCAATACGATCTGCACGCAGGTGCACATTGAGATATCAAGGTGGTGTTCTTGGTATAAAATGCTACACTGGAGCTTTTTAGGTCTCTAGTCTTTGTTTTGTAGATTATATTTTGCAGCAGCTACTTTGTAGAAAATGTCGCTCCAAGAATGTTACTTATCAAATTTTTAAAAATTCTGAGTAAATGCAACCAGGCATGGATTCCCAAATTTGAGTATGAATAAAAAGAAAGGACACATCTTAGTTCTTGACTGCATGCCTGAGCGAGCAGTAACCCTCTGCTTTCTTACGGATTCATTCTGTGTGCTTCTTGTTCCTCTGCATCTCCATTCATTCACAACAACACAACTGCTCTTTATCATTCTTACATGACAGCAGAAAAAGCTGGACCCCAACCAGTATTTAACAACTTCACATTCCAAACCCTTGTTTGAACCCCCAGGAAGCAGTTAAAGCATACAATTATGAATATATATAAACCAGTGCAACTAAACTGATGATACTCCAATGTACCTGATCCCCGCCCCCCCCAAAATGGCTGCCATCTTGCCCACAGCTCATAACGGATGATCTAAGATACTGATTCTATCTTCGCTCCATGTACTTTTTCTACAACTGCACTGCTTTGCATAGAACTTAGAACCAAGTTTAGCATTTGTTGGCCTCATTAGCACAACAAAAGAACACCTCCTTTTTCACAGGTATGGGGGCAAGACTTTACTACATGTGGGGTTGGGGTGGTGTGGGGCACCAGCCTCCACAACCAAATGGATCCTTAGGGCAGTGTGTAATTGAAAGGAAACATTAAAGAAACACCAGACAAAGCATGAAAGGTTTCACCTCTTTCATGGAGACCAGAGCCAGAGAGGGAACAAATGTACTCTCTCACGGATTTATATAATCTTGGGCATGCAATCCAAGTCATGCATATGTAATATGAAGAAAAAATGTGTTAAAGACATATACATAACAGGAAGGGGACATGGTAGGAGTATAAGTGCAACAGGAAGGGGATGTGCTAGGGACATACATGTAGCAGAAAGGTATATGCTAACAAGATGGATGGGGTCTAGATTCAAGAAGGCTGCTTCACCTTGGTCTTCCTGCACTGGCTGGACCTTAACATCTCTGAGCTCTTTTCTAAGGGAGCAATCTGATGATCCTCATCAGAGGGGAGTGGACCATACATTGCTTTTGATGGCAGACAATCTTCAGACAAATAACCTTCAAGTGTATAGTAGCAACCACTTGCTTGTAAGCAGCATCCTAAAATTGGCATCATTCCATGGGACATTGTGGATAACAACTTTAGTTAGGATAATGTGACTGGGATTCATTTCCAACTTAAGAATATGAAGGCCTCCCTGCACTAGAGTCTGCCTCTAAGACTCCTTAAATATGAGCATTGAGAATTTGTCCTCATATACTCTTTTCCAAGTTCTCAGTTTCCCACAGGGTGGGAACTCAATTCGATCCACCACACTTGATATTGTTAAACAAAAGTATTATTAAGCCAGTGTGTTAGTCCGGGTAGACTAGAGAAACAAATTCATAAGCACACACATGTATATAAGGGAGAAGTTTATATTACAAGAGAAATAGAACATTGAGAAAGCATCCCAACCCAGTTCGGTTCAAGGTAATAAATCCGGTATCAGCCCACATGTCCAACAATAATCTATAAAGTTCTTTCCAGACTCACAAAACCCATGCAATGATGCTGAATGCAGGAAGATCACAGGCCAGTGGGTGCAAAGTCAGTGGTGGTAGAAGCATCTCAGTGCTGGGAGGAGTCTCCATGTGGCTTCTGTAGGTGGTTTTCTGGCTGCCTCAGGGTAGGTCCATGTGACTTCTCCTTAGGGATGTCTCCTACAGAGACAGTCCTGTCAGTCAAGTGTCTCCAAGGAAGTGAACCGAGAGAGATCTTGTCTCCACCTCCAAGAAGGAATTATCACGTTTCCCAGAATTCTCATGAGAAGGCCATGCCCACACAGAGGTCTCATTGACTGTCTCCAGATTTGCAGGCTAGACTCCACTTCTATACTCTTAATCTTCAAATTGACACCAGATTAGGTGACTGCCACAGTCAGTAATATAAATCGGTTGAGGTATCTTTAGTATATGGTTTGAGCAACATTTTGGCTAGACCATTGAAAATGTGGGAAATAAGAAAAGTCTTATATTTTTTTTGTAAAGAAAAGTCTTTCAAAGGTTCCCACACATTAGCTTCTTGCTAGGAATTTTGTGAGAGTAAGGAAAAGAAGTGTTAATATTGGGTTTCCAGTTCTTACAGGAATGAGTTTATTTAAAACAAAGCACGTTTAAATCTGCCTTTGTCACCTGGGGATGATGGCTGCAGACAGACAATTTCTCTCAGTAATGCCATTAAGCCCTTTATGCCTTCATCTTTATCACTGGTCCATTTGATCCATGAAACTTGAGTTTAGCAGTTCAGGGCTTATCCAGAGGTTCCATTCAATCTCATGCGGGTGCCTTAAAAACTAATAAATAAATTAAAAGGATAATTTTTGTGCCATGGGTAAAAAATAATTTTGAGGCCAGGACTCATATATATGAAAATGGTAATAAAATGCAAGTGGACCTCTCCCCAAACTATTGAAGTGTTGCAACAAGTTTATGGACGTGCTACCCTACATAACACAACAGGTTTTGAATGTATCATGCATAGTAAGAAAAGTTAGGAAGACTTCAGAGATGAGTTTAAGACCCAGAGATCAGTTCACAAGCTATGGATATTTGTCTGTTTTGTGGGATTCCCAAAGAGGTCACAGGACAATCACAGCAGACTAGCATGGAATGAAAAACCTAATGGATTTTTCTAATGGTTGAAAAAGAGACCCAACACACTGCTTCACCACACATACTTCTCCTTCATGTAGCAAGCCCATTCCCCAGCTCTGCTTGCTCAACCCCTAAAGGTACATCTGCACTAGAGAACCCACTTCTCCTGCTTCTGTAATCCTACTAGTGTCCTAGTATAGACATAGTATAAATGCTATGCTCACACGCCATTTAGGCTTCAGATCTTCTGGAATCCTAATTCCTCTGGGTCGGCTAATAAGTTTTTCCTCTTTCAAGCTCTCCAAGAGTGCAGCCTGGACTTTCTCAAGTCATAGTTTTTCTGTTACAATTATAAAGGGTTTTAAGAGAATTAACAATGGCATTGGTGAGAAAAAAGACCAGGAAAGATGTGCTGAAGAATTTTATCGATTATAGAGTATCTTCTCATTCTTCAAGTCAAGTAAGGATTGTTCTAGGATAATGTTATTAGGAAGGCATACCTCATCTACCCTGCAACCCTGAGTTTGCCCTTTCAGACTGATTTTTGTCCCCCCAAATTCAAAAAACGCTGAAAAGGAACACAATATGAGTTTCTTGAGGGTAAAATTGGCTAACGTTGCCAATTTTGATGTGAATTATTTGGAGGAAAGATTAGAGAGATGGAATCCCTGTCTTCAGAAGGGTATAGACTTAGATGGAGGGCATGTTAATGTATGATAGTGTCCCATTTTGGTAATTTTAAACAAAATAATGATTTCTTTGTTTTGTAGTCATACTTTTGGGCATATTTTCTTTATTTGCCATGGAAAGAGGACCAGGAGAGTGTTTAGATAATAACTTCTGGATGTGATGACATTTTCTTGGAGAACAATTCAACTCCTCACCTGAACTTTGGAATTTTTAATGAGGTTGTACAGAGTTCCTTTTTAAAAAGGGCACAATGCTCAAGGCAATGTTTTCTTTCTAATGAAGCTCATCCTTTGTATTATCTGGACCTTGTTAAAGTGGTAAAGAACAAACTTCCACTCTCTAGGGATTCAAGTGTCTTCTAACCCAAGCCATAGTATTTTCAATGGCTTTGTAGGCATGTGAAAGCAGACAATGAAAAAGGAAGTCTGAAGAATCTACGTATTTGAATGTCTGTGCTGGTGAAGAATGTCCAAAACACCATGTATTGCCAGAAGAACAAACTGTTTGGAAGAAGTATGACCAAAATGGTCCTTAGAAGCCAGGATGTTGAGATTTTGTCTCCGTACTTTGGACACATTAGGAGGGACCATTTCCTGGGAAAGAATATCATGCTAGTAAAGTGAAAGGTCATAGAAATAGTGGGAGACTGTGGTATTTACATAATCTGGTGAAGTTAAAGAGTGAAGGGGTGGGATTTAGCCTGTCAATCAGGTCGCAGCTGGATTACCTCATTTGGAGGCATGACAGAGATAAATAGCTCACTGGAGTCCAGATACACTCTCTTTGTTTCATCTTACTGTTGAGAAGCCACATGGAGCTATGCTGATGGAGTCAGAGCCCTGGAGCTGGAGCAGCCACACAGAGACCCAAACCAGCGCTGAGATGCTTCCACTGCCACTGGATCCACAGGACTCTCCACTCGCTGGCATGTGATTCTCCTGCACTCAACTTCATTCCATGTGATGCATGAGTTTGGAGAGGAATTTATAGACTGGTCTCAGACATATAGCCTAATATCAGACTTAAGGATTTGATCTACACTGGGCTGGGATGTTTTCTTAATATATAATTACTGTATATACTCGAGTATAAGCCAACCCGAATATCAGTCAAGACATCTAATTTTACCACAAAACTGGGAAAACTTATTGACTCAAGTATAAGCCTAGGATGAGAAATGCATTAACTACTGGTAAATTTCAAAATAAAAATACATACCAATGAAATTACATTAATTGAGGCACCAGTAGGTTAAAAGTTTTTGAGTGTTTATTTCAAAGGAAAACAGTAAAGTAGCTCTGTAAGTGGAAAAGAGGATCAACAAAATCAGTATGGTATCAACAATAACTGTCAAAGTACAAAAACCTTTGCTCAATCAGCAGCCAAGTTAAAGCACAAGAGTTAAAATCCTTCAAAACTGGATTCTTCTTCATCTGTATGTCCCAACAGAGCTTCAGCTTTAGCTGATGTGAGGTTATCAGCATAGACATTGCCGTCATCACTGAGGTCATCACCATCCCTGCTGTCATTCTCATACCAAGTGCTGCTTTCCCTGCCATCCACAGCATGACCAGTGCCACATTTCTTGAAGGCACGTTGCACCAAGTCCTCTGGAATCTCTTCCCAAGCATCACCAACCCACTTTGATAGCAATTCTATGTTGGGCTTTTTTTTTATCAGATTTCCAACTTTGGTCACCCAGCCTTGACCAGATGACGTCCATTCATGCCACATCTTTCGAAAATGGTCTTTGAAAGGTTTATTTAAACACACATCTAGGGACTGCAATACAGATGTAAGCCTGTCGAGAATAATGGCCAAAATAACTTGAGAAGGCTTTGCCAATTATTTTTATGTCCTCAGAAGTGTGGGCTCTCACCATATCCCTAACTAGCACTGATGGTTTTCCTCATTGGCTGCTCCTGGTCATCTGTTCCAAATCTCTTCCAGCCATTTTTTTTTTGTTCCATCTTTATCCATCCAGCCTTTACTATGTGCCCTCATTGTAATTCATCATGGAATTTGACCTTTTTAGGTAAGGTCTTTCTTTTAAAACCAATGACAGGAAGCAGCTGAGATCCATGAGCCAAACATGACAGAACGACTGTGAAATGTTTGGTTTTTTTTCTCTCATTTCCTGTGATTCTGAGCAAAATAGTAGTTTTGTCTCCCAAACTTGCCATTAATTCTGTTGTTTGGAAGATGAAAGGTCATAGGTGTTTCATCCATATGACCAACATTGCCCAGGTCATAGTTATGGATCCTTCTTTGTTTTATGATGAATGAATGGCACGACATCACTTTTTCATCAAGGTCTTTTGACAACTTCTGTGAAATTTTTGTTCTTTGCCGGAAACATAAGGCAAACCTACTTATGAAGTGGGTACTCCATCCTGCTGACGCAACAGAATTTCCAATGCCTGGAGCTTTTAATTTGTCATCTTTAGTCATTTGAAGGGCATGTAAGTGAATTCCCATGCGAGCTACGCAGTAACCATTTTGACCACACTCCGTAGCCCAATTATGCAATTTAGTCTCCAGAGCCCCATACGAAGTCATGAAACCATGTCGAGCTTTTTCTGCCTTTGGAATGTTTTCCCAGTCATTTTCCACCACTCCCTCTCTTCTTTTTCGTCAACACAGAATTCCCTACTTGCAACACTGTTATTGCTTTCTGCTACTCTTGAACAACCCAAGTTTGAAACCAGCTTTGTATGGCCTGGGGTTTCCTTTTGGTCCAGGATTAGAAGTATTGGGATCCATTTCTGACAGGATTACAAAAAATACTTTGAAAACAAATGCCTTACCATAGTGATTGAATTCTCAAAATATACCCTAAGCCTTACTCCAAAAAGAAGCCAGAGTTATAGTTCTTGAAAGAGGTCAACTTACAGTAAAAATGGTGGTGTCCAGGCAACTGCCAGTATACATATAAACAAGCAAAAGCAATTGGCAATAGAATTCAGCAAGACAGATAGACTTCACCATGAAAAACGGATACTCCCCCAAAAGAATTGGACTCAAAAGACACCACGAGATACAAAACATGCTGGATGACTAAGGGAGCTGACAGTAATTCAGGATTTCAAGAGTTTGGTATGATAATATTCCAGAATGTGATGACATGGCTGTTTGCATAGAGCAGTCTGTGTTAGAACTCGTAATATACACACTGCCTTGTGTACGCACTGTGTTACTGCATGCCCTGTGTTACTGCATACCCGGCGTCACCACACATGTATGGGAAGTGCTAACACAACACAGGCAGTAACACAGTGCATACACAATGCAGTGTGTATATTATGAGCCCTAGCACAGGCTGCTTTATGCAAGCATACTCAACACTGGGTCCAGACAGGACCAGTGTAAGAAAATACAAAATAAAATATAGCAGGCAAAGTACTGTAAATAAACGTACTGTACATCCAAGACCACAGAGAGACCAGTATGCGTATTCAACAGCGCTTGGGCGGAGCAAGGGGGCGTGGCCAAGCACGGTTAAGACTGTAAAGGCTACGTCATTGGTCACAGCCCTGGAGAAGAGCGGGAAAAGCATAGCGGCTGCATCCGACATTCATCTGACAAGGATGCGGTGCGCCCCAAGTACCAGCACGCAGAAGCAGGCAGGTTCTCAGCCAGCCTGGCATGGACAACACAGAGCTGCCGATGTGCAGGAGAAAAGAAGGGGGGTGATATCAGCAGTCATCGGACCACCCACAGAGGCTTTAGGCGCCCACAGATGAGCGGGAGAGACAGGAGAACACCCGCACCGCACTGGAGAACAGGTAAGTAGGATTCTCACTCAAGTATAAGCCAAGGGGGACTTTTTAAGCATGAAACATGTGCTGAAAAACTCAGCTTATGCACAAGTATATAGGTACTCTTTTTTAAAAAATCATTTTATTGGGGGCTGGTACAACTCTTATCACCATCCATCCATCCATCCATCCATCCATCCATCCATCCATCCATCCATCCATCCAGTCAAGCACTTTTGTTATGGGTGCTCTTTCATATAAAGCTCTTTCCTTTTTTTTTTTTTTTAGGGCATCACTACCCTGGGTGGTGGGAGTAGGAGGCCCATCCTTTGCCCCTGTGGAGCTAGAATTGAACCTCCATCCCAGTGGGCCGCAGTCCTGCGCACAACCACTACGCCACCGGGGCTCAGCCCCATAAAGCTCTTTCTTGTACACATATGACTGGCTATGAATTTGTTTTGTACTCAACCCAGACTAACACAGAGACCCTCGATGAGATGGGTTGGCCCAGTGGCTGGTAACAGTGGGTTCCAACATGAAAACAATTGTGCGGATGGCAAGGACTGGGTAGGGCTTCATTCTGCTGGACTTCGTGTCTCTGTGAGTTGAAGTCGACTTGATGCCAGTGAGTTTGACTTTTGTTCATCTTCCAGATGTAGAACAGAGTACAAGAGAGACCTCAGCTCTCAAATGTAATTTTCAGAGAACGTTTATTAAAACATAACTAGGGGGCTGAGCCCCAGTGGTGTAATGGTTGTAGGTGGGACTGCAGCTCACAGGTGGGTGGTTCAAATCCAGCAGCAGCTCTCCAGGAGCAAGGCTGGGCTTCCTACTCCCAGAGTAGTGATGCCAAACCCCCCCAAAAAAAACAAAAACCAAAGCCATAACTAGGAAAAGAAGACAAGCATGCATCATTTGGATGAGGGGCCCTTTAGCAGGAGGGGCTAATGGTGTTGGTACATGGACACAACAGGGCTTTAGAGAACTGGAGACTTACATAGGATGCAGAGGGCAGAAGAATGTCACAGAAGCATGACTGGCAGCAGGATCAATGTGTTACCGTTGCAGGCAGGTCCACAGAAGCCAGAACAGGACCATGGTTGGGATATATACATCAGGCCAGCTATACAGAAGAGCTTAAAAGATTGGCCCAGGGCCCTCTGACCTTGGCAGTTAGTAGGTGACTCATGTCTATGCAGGTTGATGTCTTTTAAGGGCACACTCAGGCAAATCTTTATATGAACTTCTCCCTGGACTGACTAGGAGAAAAAGAACAACTCACTCTTGAACGCTCTTTGCCTGAGAGCAAAGCTATTCATGCTGCTGCTGAGTGGCCAGAAGAAATTCAATAGACGTTGATTTCTTTGATTTAAAAAAATCCCAGAATACTCTTTATTTTATTATTATTAATCTTTTTGGAGGTTGATCTCATGTGGAGACTCATAAATGGATTTAAGGCATCCACTGTAAACTGGAGCCTTTTGTGAACTTAGTGCTCAAAATTTAGGTTCTAATACACCAGTTTTCATTGGAAATTAAAGGGGCAAAATTTACCTTGGGTTGAAGAGTTGGGGTTGGTTATTTTTTTTCACTCCAATGGTTCCAAAAATCTAGATTAGATAAAAAGTAAAAGCTCCATTCTTCTGCATAGTTAATATCAGATCAAGATTCACTTTCCAAATACGTGAAAAAATTTTTCCAACGATTTTATTGGGGGCTCTTACAGTTTTTATAACATTCAATGCATCATTTATATCAAACATCCAAATATGTGAAATTTTAACCTACTAGACTTATACAATATACACGTAAGGGGGAAAGTTTGTTTTTATTAATTAGACAATGAAAGCAATTTAAAAGAAAATAGGACATATTGACTACACTAGGGCAATTTAGAAAGGCTACTATCTTAATGAAATTAAGCATTAAAAAACCTTACAATTTATGGATTTACAAATCACCACAAAAAGATATACAAATTTAATTCAAACTCAAAGAAGAACTAAGTTTTTGAACTTGTAACTTTAATAAAATCAAGTTCTGAATTTTAAAACCAAAGTGGTCCCTCAAATAGCTCAAAATTTACCTTTAAGGACAAATAAAAGAAACAGCATGACACTGACTTTTTACTGCAGATATTAATTAATCTCATCTTTTCCTAGAACACAGTGTCAGGTTCCCTAATTCATTGTCAAGAAGTCCTCTTCGCTGGTCCCTTCGTCTTGAAGCTTGACTTTCAGTCTCCTTCAAAATCTATCTTTTGATTAGGAGGTGTGTTAGTCTGGGTAGACTAGAGGAACAAATTTCATAGACATGCAGAAGCAACTCATTGCTGGCAGAGGTCTCCATGTGGCCGCCCCAGCTTCAGAGGTCTGGCTTCATCAGGGCAAAGCCGTGTGGGCTCTCCACCGGCTTCTTCAGCTTCTCTGATGCTGCCATCTTGTTTTGCCCATGATTCATCGTCTCTGAGACTAACTCCCAACAACTGGGGAAGATAGCTTCTCATCTTCACGAGGAAAATATCGTGAGATTTCCCAGAAGTCTCAGGAGAAAGCCATGCCCACATAGAGGCCGCATTGGCTACTCAATGGCTATGTCCAGATTAACAGGCTAGACTCCACCTCTACATTTCAATCATAAAATTAACATAAGCATATGACTACCACAGACCACCCCTTTTTAACTTTATTCTTTCAAATAATTCTGTAACCATATATAGCCTTCAAATAAACAATAAAATCATACCTATACTTAACAGGATAAAACTAAAATGCATACAATTCAACATGTGTCACCATCATTTAAAAACATTTTAGGCTGAGCCCCAGTGGCATAGTGGTTGTGCGTGGGACTGCGGCCCACTGGAATGGAGGTTCGATTCCAACTCCACGGAGCAAAGGCTGGGCCTCCTACTCCCACCACCTGAGGGCAGTGATGCCCAACCCCCCCCCCCCCAAATAGCATTCTATAAGTGAACAAAACAAAAGATGTCCTGTGCCTTCCAATTGTAGTTACAAAATATCTACACCTTGATCCTATAATCCTATGAATATATATTCCAATACCTATGAGAGTTTGCAAGCCAACATCTCATGCCTCTATTTCCCCATTTTGGGTATCTACTTTCTATATTATCCACGTACATCAACCCAGTGCTCTGAGGAAACAATCATATCTTTCAACGTGAAGAATC